>PVKS010054293.1:0-10114 GCA_004027875.1 Aplodontia rufa
ACAACAGGGAAATCAAGGAAAGAATATTAAAAGTGGCAAGAGAGAAACACAAACGCACTCAGAGGCAAACAATAAGGATCTGACTTTTCAGCTCAGACTCTAGAAGCTAGAAGATCCTGGAAGGAGAGCTTTCAATGTCTGAATGACCACAGCCTGCAGCTGAGAATACTATACCCAGCAAAACTGAGCTTCAAAATCAATGAGGAAATAAGAACATTTCACAATAAAATCAAAATTGCAACATTCATGAACAGAAAAACACCATTACAAAGAATCTTCAAATATAAACTCCAGATAGAAGAGCTAAAAAACACTTCTCAAAACCCACAAATAGTGGAAATTCAATAAAAGTGCCCACTATCAAAAGACAAACAAGAAATACAAACTCCCAAATAAAACACAATGACTATGAATCAAACTACATTAATATCCTAACACTAAATGTTAGGAATCAAAAGAAATAGATTAGCAGATTGGATCTAAAAGAAAATCCAACAACAGTAGTCCCACCTTACAGGAAATGATATTCACAGATTAAGGGTGAAAAGATGGGGGGAAAATCTATTAGGCATATGGCCCAAGAACACAAGCTAGTGTTGCAATACTTATATCAGACAAAGTAGATTTCAAACATAAATTAATCAGAAGAGATAAAGAAGGCCACTACATCCTAACAAAGGGAATAATACAACAAGAATATAAAACCATAGTATATATACACGCTCCAAATATGAATGCTCCCAAGTATTTGAAAAGTTACTCCATGACATAAAACCACTTGTGGACCCCAACATGATAATAATGGGAGACTGTAATACTCCTCTATCATCAGTAGATAGATTGTAAAAGGAAAAAAAAAACAATAAAGAGATCTGCAGTCTAAACAACTCCATACCAAATGGACTTAAGGGACATCTATAGAATATTTACCCCAAGTTAGCTGAGTATACCTTCCTTTAGCAGTGCAAGGATCCTTCTCCAAAATAGATCATATTCTAGTTTACAAAGGAAATCTCAGCAAACATGAAAAAGTAGAAAGTATCCAATTTATCCTATCAGATTATGATGCCATGGTCCTAGCAATTAACAACAAAAATCATAACAGAAAACACACATATATATATGGAGATTGAATAATACCCTATTAAGTGAAAAATGGATCCAAGAACACATGAAAGAAAAAATCAAGAAATTCTTAAAGTAAATGAGAATGAAGACAGAACATATCAAAACCTTTGGAATGCATTAAAGCATTCTTAAGGGGAAAATTTATAGCACTGAGGGCCTACATTAAAAAACCAGGAGAGAGCTCAAATAAATAACTTTATGGTCCACCTCAAATCCCTACAGAAAGAAGAACAATCCAAGCCCAAGGAAAGCAGAAGAGAGGAAATAATTAAGATCAGAGCTGAAATCAATGAAATTGAGAACAAAAAAAAAAAATAAAATGAATCAACAGGGGCTGGAGCAGTGGCTCGGCGGTTACAGTGCTTGCCTGGCATTCGCAAGTACATGGGTTCAAACCCCAGAACCCACGTACACAACTAAGCGTCAGAGCAACAAAAGCCATGTGAAAAACTCAATAAAAATTGATTCTCCCTGTCTCTCTCTCTCTCTCTCTCACTGTCCTTCTCTCTTAAAAAAAAAAGAAGAAGAAGAAGAAGAAGAATCAACAAAACAAAAAGCTGGTTTTTCGAAAAAATAAATAAATTGACAGACCCCTTGCTAATCTCACTAAAAGGAGAGTATCAAAGCAAATTAATAAATTGCTGGTGACAAAGGAGCAATCACCACTGACCCATGGAAATCACATAGATTATCAGAACATATTTTGAAAAACTATATTTTTCTAAATTAGATAATCTGGAAGACATGGACAAATTTCTACACACATACAACATCCCCAAATTTATGCGGGATGATTTTGAAATCATAAACAACCCAATAACCATCACTGAAATTCAAATAGCAATTAAAAGTCTTGCAAAAAAAAAAGAAAAGCCCAACCTGATGGATTCCCTGCTGAGTTTTACCACACCTATGAGGAGGAGCTAACACCTCTCCTAATTAAGCTATTCCAATAAATTGGAAAGGAAAGAACTCTCCCAAACACTTTTTATTAGGCAACCATAACTCTAATACCAAAACCCAACAGAGACACATCAAAAAAAGAAAAGTACAGACAAATATCTCTCGTAAACATCGACACAAAAATCCTTAATAAAGTTTCAGCAAACTGTATTCAAAATCACATCAAGAAAATAACTCATCATGATCAAGTAGGCTTCATTCCAGGGATGCAAGGCTGGTTCAACATATGCAAATCAATAAATGTGATTCATCACTTCAACAGAATTAAGGACAAAAACTATATGCTCACATCAATAGATGCAAGACAGGCCTTTGATAAAATCCAGCACCCATTTATGCTCAAAATTCTAGAGAAAATAGGAATCAAAGGATCTTATCTTAACTTTGTAAAGGTCATATATGCCAAACCCTCAGCTAAAATAATACTAAATGGAGAAAAGCTGAAAGCATTTCAACTAAACTCAGGAACAAGACAAGGCTGCCTGCTCTCACCACTTTTATTCAATATAGTCCTCAAAACCCTAGATAAAAGGCAAGAAGAGGAAATCAGAGGGATAAGAATAGGAAGAGAGGAAGTCAAATTGTCCCTTTTTGCAGATGTCATGATCCTATATCTGCAAGATACAAAAAACTCCACCAGAAAACTCCATGAGCTTACAAACAGATTTATAAGAGTAGTAGGCTACAAGATCAACACCCATAAATCTATAGCTTTCCCATACACTAGCAATAATAGGGCAGAAAAAGAAATCAGGAAATCTGTCCCATTCATAACATCCTCAAAAAGAATAAAATACCTAGGAATTAATTTTAAAAAGGAAGTAAAAGACCTCTAACTAATCCAGCAGCCACAACTTTGTTTGGTCTTGGAGGTCTCGTTTCAGGCCAGAATGGGACTCCTGCGTGCTGCACCGGACCTGGGATCCCTGGCAGTGGGAATGGGCCCAATGTATCTGACAGAAATGGGCTATATCTGGGTGGCTATCTGTATGGCAGTTAGATGAGTTCAGGACAAGGGTGAGGGTCTTGGACTGGGTACCCACATGTGCTTGAAGGTCCCTGACCTGAGGCTCTGGCCATGTTCCCAGGTGCAGGTGCCCCTCACTCACCTGAAAGCCCTGCGCCTGAGGCCTGGATCAACATGCAGTGGCTGCTGGAGTTAAGTCCAGCAGGGTTCCTTGCTAGAGCTATTTTTAAAGATATGTTCATCACATTAAGAAATTTCCCATTTATTTCTGGTTTACTAAGGCCTTTTAACCAGTTTTTTTTTTTCTTTTTTGGTGTTTACTTCGTTGGTTTTCGTATCAGGAATTGAACCCATGGGCACTTAAACACTGAACTACATCCCAAGCCTTTTTTTTTTTTTTAGTATTTTTTATTTTTAGAAGGGTCATGTTAAGTTGTTTAGGGCCTTGTTAAATTGCTGAGGCTGGCTTTGAACTTTCGATCCTCTTGCCTCAGCCTCCCAAGCCACTGGGATTTCAGGTGTGCACCACTACACCTAGCCCGGAATGAGTATTAAAACTTTACTAAGTGATTTTTTTTCTGCATCTATTTTTTTTAACTCATCAACAATTTCATTGCCATAATCAGCTCTAGATACCAGAATTGTCTGTAAACTCTAATGGGATTGAACCATAGCACTCCCACTTTCAATTCACAAATCTTTTCGTTCAATAATAATGACCTAAGTTTTATTGTTACAAAACACATATATATATATATATATAATATATATATATATAATATATATTTTTTTCTGCATGATTACTTCCTTTACTCTGCAATGTGGTAAACTGCATTAATTTCCCAAAGTTATATTAATCTCACAATTCTGAGTTTTCTTTAAAAAATCTAATTATATTCTTATTTTCTTTTTTTAAAAAAAAAGAGAGAGAGAGAATCAATTTTTATTTCGTTTTTCACATGGCTTTCATTGCTCTGACACTTCGTTGTGTATGTGGTGCTGGGGTTTGAACCTGTGTACTCGCGCATGCCAAACAAGCGCCGTACCGCCGAGACACCGCTCCAGCCCCATATTCTTCTTTTCTTGAAAATATTTTTCTTCTAGCTTCTTACAACTGTTTTAGCAAGATTAACCTGAGATTTTCCTTTCTTTTAATGTCTTTGTCCAGTATTTTCTGATGTTTGTTCTGACCATTATAATTTAGAGTATTCTCATTTTTTCTATTATCTGAAAGACTGTGTAATATGTGTGTTATTTGTTTTAAAACACTCCATATAACTTACCAGAATGACCTTTTGAAATAGGTTTCTTTCTGTAAGAAAGATAGAAAGATTTTAAGTGGGGCTGGAACAGTGGCTCAGCGGTTATGATGCTTGCCTTGCATGCGTGAGTACATGAGTTCAAACCCCAGCACCACATACTCAACAAAGTGTTGGAGCAACGAAAGCCACATGAAAAACTAAATATAATTGATTCTTTCTTTCTCTCTCTCTCACTGACCCTCTCTCTTAAAAAAGAAAACAAGAAAGATTCTAAGTAAAAATCTAATTTCTAACAAATATAGGAAATTACATAATTTCAATTTTTTCATGTCACTTTGGGAAGCTGTATTTCGTCGCTTAGAAATTTATTTCATCTGAATTTTCAAATCTATTGGATGAAGTTATTCATAACATTCTGTTTGACCTTTTCAATGACTTTTGAATCCATAATTATTTTCCATTTTTCATTCCTGGTATTAGTAAGTCACATGATCATGTCCAGATTCAAAACAGCTGAGAAGTACAATTGGCCCATCCATATGCCCCAAAGTAGTGAAAGCTAGGCATCAGGGAACACAGTGTTTAGTGTACTCAGTTCCCAGCGCACAGGGGTTGTTAGAAAGTGGAGCCAGGATTCAAATTCATGAGCCATGCATGAAGTAAAGCACAGCCTCTTAGGAAGGTAAGCAGCTCTCCTGGTTGGATCTGACCACTAGCCTTCCAGACACAGACACGATGTGCTGGTATATCTAACACCCCATGGCCTCACCCTGACCCAGACAGGACCAGACTGCTAGACCTAAATACACAATGATTTATAGAATAGACAGTTTTCTCTCTCTTGCTTCAAAAGGAACAATTTTCCTTGGTAAAGTTTTGCACTGAACAATTCATTATTAAACTTATTACAAGAAAATTACCCTTGGTAATGATAAAAACTTTTTACAAATCCATTTCCAATTCTAAAATAAGAACTCAATTTTTCCCACAGTTTATTTGTTTCATGGCACAGATTGGAAATGGTATCAATTTTCTGCCAACATATTAAAACATATTTTTATTAGCTGATAATTGCAATGAGGCTTAGAAATCAGGAACAAAATACTTCTAGAGAAATGAAAAATATATTTATTTCTGATTTAGTTAATAAAAATTATAACTCTATAGTTACTGTAGTTTCTTATGTTCATATATCCTGGTTATAGCAGTGAACCATGGGAATATTCTCAACCTCTTCTCAACTTTTCAATATAGAAAAGCTCAAGGACATAGGTAACTTGATTAGCACACATTAGTTTCACTATAAGTGCACTATTTTTGGCACCATTTCATAAATAAAGCAGATAGCAGAGGATAACATTGGTTTACAGAAACTTAATTAGAACATCTCAATCTGAAAAACACATTGGAAAATTTGAAAATGCCTACACTTTGGAGTTTTACAAACCTGAGCCAAACATCAACATCACGAATATGTGATGTTAGGAAATCTCAGTCTTACTATAAGTTATTTTAGCTAAAGTTAGAAGGCTGAAAGTCTAGCTTGCAAAATTGTTGTGAGAATTAACTATGAAAATATATGGTCTAGCACAGTTCCTGGAACACCGGTGGCATCCCATGGAGAAATTGGACATCACTCTGACCAGGAAATGACTATCAGTATCACCAGATGGATGCCATGAGCCATAATGACATAATAAGAGCTGGGATGCCCTGAGAAGGAAACAGCCTTGCTTCTTTAGCATTCTGGACTAAGATGAGTACCCTAAATCTAGCCATGAAGGAAGAAAAATCAATAAATTCAAAATAAGGAACATCCTATTTTAAAATTAGGAACAGAGAGATGACTTCTTTAAAAATTCCAGTTATTTAAAAAAAGAAGAAGAAGAAAGAAAGAAAGAGTGTGGAAATGTTCCATACTAAGGGAGACTGCCTGTATGTAACATGTTAGAGTGGCATCTTCTGGTAAGGTGTATTATTGCAGTCCAGTTCTATTGCAGGATGTAAATAAATTCTTGGACAAAACGGGTGATATTTCTAGCACTGGAAAACAGGATCCCACAGAAGTGTGTGGAAGGAGGTTAAAAAATAAATACAAGGGGCTCTGAGTTTCTCCTCTCCTTAAAACAGAGCAGTTCCATTTTCATTGTGCCTTATGCAGGCCCAGAATCTGTGCTACTAACTTTTGGCAATTCATTGTCAAGTGCAAGTGAATGAGAAAAACTGTCATGAGTGCGTAAAAGTGTTGAAAAGTGAAACTTTTATATGAGTGATATCTATCATTACCTGCTCATTTTGAAAAATTAGCCGATCTTTCCAAACTGTTGGATAAATTAACACTCTAAGGTAATGCTTAAACCACACGAGTGAAAATTGGCATCAAGAAATTCAGTAACATTCATTCACTCAGCACTGCCCATGCTGCAAGCTGCACACAATAGGACAGCAAGGATTTTGTAAACTCCTTGTAAAACACATCCCCAAAAGACTGCTGCATAGGATTATGTCATAGTAGTTCTAGCAATAATGATACCTTGAATTAATGTCCAAAAAGAAATAAAGTATGTTTTCACCAAGAGACAATGGGTAAAATGGTAGAGTAGGGCAATTATAGAATCAACCTCTCCACTGAAATAATCATAAGCTATCAAAAACTGATAGGAACAACTTTTTAAAATTCTGGAATCTAATCCAAGATGTATAGAAATCAAGGGACTTTTTAATGAAGAGAAGGAAAGCTGACTTAAAAGAAGAGAGCATATCCACAATACTTAACTTATCCACAAACAGCCACAGTCATGGAAACCGTAGGTTGCACTCTTGGTGTGAGTTGCTGGTGCCCAGGGCCTGATATAGACCTTCCATGTACCTTCATACATCTGGTGGTTCACAGAAAGACTGGCATGGAGATGGCCTTTTTCCTCCCTCCTCTCCAGGGTAAAGCAGTTTTCTAGCAGTAATATCTGCCCAAAACCTAGGGTAGGGAATTGTAGACAAGGCAAGTGTAAGACAGAACTCAAAAGCCATAGATAAGAAGACTAAAAGCAAAGGTTATTGGAAGAATAAGAACTTAGGAATACTGGCGAGAACATAAGATAATGCAATGCCCAGAATAGGACACATCATCACAAATGATCTGAAGGAATCCCAGGGTTACATTTCTAGTAGAGCTACATGCAAGGAAGAGGTGAAAGGTAAGGCAGAGTTGTAACAGGCTTTGGTTAGCATGGAAGGAGTGCCCCAGCTCAGAGTCACACTGCCAATGCTGAGAGACTAGTATCTTCTTCCTCGCTGGTTTTCTTACTTTCCTTCCTTCCTTCTTTTCCTTCCTTTGTTTCATTCTAGGAATTTAAACTAATCTCTGGAAGATTACTATTGACCATGGAGACATTAGAACAAAGACTTAAACGACCACAAGTAGCAAGCAATAAAATCTTTGTAAAATTCATTTGGAGAAATGACTAAACAAATAGATGAATCCAGCCATCAGGAGGAAACAGAAGGGAACCCTGGGTAAGGGAGAGAATCTGATTTCCAGAGTTAACCGCATTGTAATTCAAAATGCCCAATTTTTAACAAAAACAAACCCTTAAGACATGCAAAGAAATAGGAAAGTACAGTTCACTAATTTTTAAAACTTTACATAAACCATCCTGAGAAAACTCAAGAATTTGGCTTATTAGACAAAGGTTTTAAACCAAATATCCTCATATTTTCAAAAAGCTACAGAACACCGTGGACAAAGAACAATAAAACCAAGAAAATACGAGAAAAATGAAAATACATGTAAAATAAGAAACTCTTAACCAAATTTAAAAATCTAGAGCTAAAAACTAAAATAATTAAAGTGAAAATTTCACCAGAAATGGCAAATTCGAAGGAGAACAACTCAATAAAATTGGTCATAGGACAATTAAAGTTATCTGACATGAAGAGAAAAAAAGAAATGAAGAAAATTTAACAAAGCCTAAAAAAATTACATACCATTAAGCAGGACAGTTGCATTTTGGAAGATGCACAAGGAGAACCAAGGGAGAACAAGGAATAAAGAATGGTTGAAGAAATAATGGATGAAAATGACCCAAATTTGATGAAAGATGTAAAACTAAATGTCCAACAATTTTGACAAACCAAGTAGACAAATTCAGAGATCCACAGTGAAACACATTGTAATAAAATGATTGAAGTACAAAGAAAATTGCATCAGCTAAAGAGAAGCAACCCATCACATTCACTGGATCCTCTCCTCAATACGATTAATTGCTGATTTCCTATTAGAACCCATGAAAACAAGGAGGCACTAGGATGACAAATTTAAACTGCTGAAGAAGAAAAGCTGTCAATCAAGAATGTGATATCCAATATAACTATTATTAAAAACAAAAAAAAAGTTACAACATTCTCAGATAATCAAAAGCTGAGGGAAGTTGTTTCAAGTAGATCTACCCTACAATAAATTCTAAAGGTAAACATTCAGGTTAAATGGAAAGAATAGACAGAAACTTTAAGTCACATAAAAAATAAATATTGGTAAGAGTAACTACACAGGTAAATACAAAAGTCAGTGCTAATGAATCAAAGATCTATGAATTAAACTAGATACCTTACAACTGTTAGAAGAGAAAAGAAGGTCAACATGGTGGGCTGGATAGGATCTGGCACTGACTTCCTTAGCAAGAACCCCATAGCACAAGAAATGCAAACAAGAATCAACAAGTGGGATGCTATTAAACTAAAAAACTTCTCCACATGTAAGAAATCAATTAAGAATGTGAAGAGAGGGGCTGGAGCGGTGGCTCCACGGTTGTGGCACTTGCCCAGCATGCAGAAGTACAAACCCCAGCACCCACGTACACAACTAAGTCTCAGACCAATGAAAGGCATGTGAAAAACTCAATAAAAATTGATTCTCTCTGTCTCTCTTTCTCTCACTGTCCTTCTCTCTTTAAAAAAAAAATGTGAAGAGAGAGCCTACAGAATGGGAGAAAATCATGGCCAGCTATACCTCTGACGGGAGTCTAATATTCAGGATATACAAAGAACTCAAAAAGCTTAATTCCAAAATCACAAATAACCCAATCAATAAATGAGCAAAAGAGCTAACCAGAAACTTCTCAACAGAAAGAATGCAAAAGGCCAATGAATATATGATAAAATGCCAATATCTCTAGCAATCAGGGAAATGCAAATCAAAACTTCATTAAGATTTCGCCTCACTCCAGTAAGAATGTCAAAAATCAAGAATACAAACAACAGCAAATACAGGAGAAGGTGTGGGGGAGAAAAACACTTATACACTCTTGTTGGGACTGTAAACTAGTACAACCACTCTGGAAAGTACTATGTATACTCCTCAAAAAATTAAGGATGGAACCACTATATGACTCAGCTATCTCACTCCTGGGTATTTTCCCAGAAGATATAAATTCAGCAAACCACAGCAACACAGCCACACCAATGTTAATAGCAGTACAATTCACAATAGCTAAATTATGGAAACAATCCAGACAACCCATCGTTGGATGAATGTATCAACATACTATGGTATATATATCATGGAATTCTACTCAGCTATTAAAAAAAATGAAATCATGGTCATTGCTGGTAAATGGACGGAGATGGAGAAAATCAAGCTAAGTGAAATTAGGCAAATCCCAAAACTCAAGGGCCAAATGTTTTGTCTCATATGAGGAGAGAGTGTGAGAGAACAATATAGGAAAGAGTGAGACAATAATAAATTTAGGCAAGAGACTCATCAAACACGGATTACCAGTTGAAATGAGGGCAATCTCAC
>PVKS010054294.1:0-10115 GCA_004027875.1 Aplodontia rufa
TGTAATAACCAGAGATATCATAGGCATCATTTCTTGTTTCTTACCTTCACTCCTTACAGATCCTCATTGGTAGTGACATTCCTGATCATAGTGGCTTGAAAATCATGCTCATGGGGCTTGATCAAATAAGTGCAACAGCATGAAATTTAAGGATTTCTTGTTCAGTGTCTCATTAGAAATTCAAGGATAAAAAAAGAATCAGCTATGTAAGTCTGCAGCTGTAAGCGAGAAAACTCTCCTTAAGTTGCCCTTCATAGTGTATCCCAATTTTTAAATATCATTTTTTCTTCCATACATAAATACTAATTTATTTTTGAATGTGTGTAAATTAAAATAGATAGTAGTTTTATAAATCAATGTTGTGTTTAAAAAGCAAAAATCAATGTGTTTCATTGTGGTAATGGTTTTCTAAAATTCTTTTATCTCGTATATTTCCTTCTAATTAAGAAAGGCCAGCCTTACTTTTGCTCAGTAAATGGATGGCATTCAAGAGAGGAAAAATAAAATATTTTCCTTAGTTTAAATTTCAAAAGCATAAGAAGAAACACAAATGATTCCTGTTCATGTAAAATGTGCAGAATAGAGAACTGATAACACACCAAACTGAGAGTTTGTGAGCACATAACAGAGAAACTTTATATGCTATAGACTTGATGAATGTTTTCTTCACCTTGAGAGAAGAAAATGAGAAAGCAAACAAACTGATCAGATACTAAGGATCTCTAAGAAAGGAGCTTGTTTCATAAGATAGGACTCAGCAGAGGATTTAGAATGCAATATGTATTTGAAGTACTTGAAAACAGAGTAATTTGAATAGCTAACTTTAAAACAAGAGGACCTCCAAGAAGAAAGACAGACAGGCCTGAGATGTCCATTCCCCTGCATGGCCTTGAATAAAAATGTTGTCCAAGTCCATGAGAATAATAATGTCCTGCATGATAGATGCCTTAAATACCTTCTAATAATTCTATTTTCCAGGGGCTGGATCAGTGGCTCACCTGTAGAAAGCTTGTCCGGAATATGTGGGTGCCTGAATTTGATCCCCAGCACCACATACGCAACTGAGTGTGGGAGAAACAAAAAGCAGATGAAAAAAATGAATAAACATGTATTTTATCTTTCTCTTTTTCTCTCTTTAAAAAAAAAGAAATTCATTTTCCTATGGGTGGTGGAAAGAATGTAGCCAAAAGATTTCTATTTGCCTACAGGTAGCATGAGAAGTCCTCAAAAGTGCAGAAAAAGAAGCAGTGACCTGCTTGGTCCATTGATCAAGACCTATGTGGGAGAAAATTCCATCGAGGACAGGTGATAGACAACTACAGTGAATACCTCTTGTCAGTCTTCTTTGTCCATTAACCTTGACTATTAAACACAACAATAGGAGAAATGCAGGAGATGTTAATTCATTATAAATATATTTTTGCCACTAACCAAATGGGAAATAGAAAATATGTTGCATTATTTTTATAGGCGTTATGGACAGAGAACTGTAGACACCACAGTTTTAATCAAACTGTTCATTCTTTCTTACTTACATCTAGAAAGATTCTGGAAAAGTTTGAAAGAGAGATTAAATCAAGGTATAAGCAAAACCAGAGTACAAACATCTTGATCATAATTTACAGTATGCTGTTTCCTTTCTTTCCTAAATCCAGTAAAGGAAAAATACCATTATTTAAGAAGTTTAATATGCTCCATATTCTGTTCCTTTTTTAATTTTTTTTTATTGTCCCATGACATTACACAAAAATCAAATATGTGACAGGGCAAGAAATGGTACATTCTTTTGACAAAGGGAGCTGAGAAGCGGTAAATAAAGTTTCCCCAAGTTTTCTATGATCACTTGCTTTAAATAATTGCAATAATTTCTGTTGTTTGTCAAAGGGCAGCCAGCTGATTCTGTGACATAACTTTTGGCGGGTGTAAGTTCAAGAGAATAGATTCTCCCATATGTCTTCCCATTCCACAGTGTAAAAAGCTAGCATCATATCTAATGGTTCTAATGCTTGACAAGTCATCTACATTTTAACACTAAGTACTTTATTTTTTATTTTTAAAAGTTTTTGGTACCAGAGATGGAAACCAGAGTGACTCTACTATTGAGTTAAATCCCCAATCTTTTTTACATTTTATTTTGTGTCAATCTCACTAAGTTGTCCATAGTGGCCTTGAACTTGAGATCCAGCTGCTATTACAGGCAAGTACCACAGTGCCCAGTAAAAAATAATTTCTTTCGTGCTTATTGTTCAAAACTCTCATCTCTACTTGCTGCAGTGAACACTGGCTGGATTGTAGCTCAGAAAGACAAACCATCAAAAACAAAAATTAATTACACAAATGTCAGTCCCATTACAATACTAGGAATCAACAGTCTTAGCGGCGTCTTTAATTTGTGACAGGAGTGGTGAGACTAATACCCGCTTTGGTTTATTCCCATGAGATTGTTTCCCACAGTCTCCTAAGTATCTCAGGCAGGACTGATGCCAATTGCCAATGGCAGTGACCTGTTCTTAACAGCCTCAGATGCATTCCTTCTCTTCCCTTACTTTCCCAGTACCCTGACAGTGATTTCTGAAATCACCTTTTATATAAAATACTTGTGTGTGATCCCTTCCTACTGGGTCTCCTGCTTATACAAGTCATTCTACATCACCCACAACTCCCTTCCCTGTGGCATGTACAGCTAACCACGAAAGGAAAAAACTGGAATTCTTCCCAGCCACAGGGAATCCAGGGCTCACATAAACCTTCAGGGGCTCATTGCCTTTGGGTGTCACTCTCTGTAAAAGAACAGGAAAAGCTTCATGAACTTGCTTCAGAGCAGGAGCACAGGGTTCCACACCGACAAAGGGCTTCCATGCTCCTGTCATGACCTTTAGTCGCTGTCTTAAATTTCTAATAATAACTTGCATTTTATTAGTGGAGTTAGATAGGATAGTAAAGCATTTCCAGGAGGTACATATGCTCAAATGTAAAGCCAAGATAAAAGCAGTGGGATGCCATTAAATTGAAAAGGTTCTGCACGGCTGGAGAACTAGCCAAGAGTGTCAAGGGAGAACAGAATGGAGAAAATCTTTGCCTGCTACACCCCCAACAGAGGGCTAATATCCAAAATATACAAAGATTTCAAAAAACTGAGCACAAAATCTACAAATAATTCAATTGACAAATGGGCTAGGGAAGTAAACAGAAACTTCTCAATGGAGAAGTCCAAAAAGCCCATAAATAAATGAGAAAATGTTCTACATCACTAGCAGTCAGAGAAATACAAACCAAAACTTCACTGAGATTCTACATCACTCCTATCAGAGTGGAAAAATGAAGAATATGAACAATAACAAATGCTGAAGGGGTTGTGAAATGAAAGGACTACTATCACACTGTTGGTGGGACTGCATGCTTGTACAGCCACTCTGGAAAGCAGAGAGGAGACTCCTCAATAAAAAGCTAGGGTTGGAACCATGTTTTGACCCAGTTATCCCACTTCTGGGTTTTTCCCCCACAACACATATAATTGGCATACTACAGAGACACAGCTTGATTTGTGGATTCAAAAACTGTGGTATATATACTATGGAATTCTACTCTGCTGTTAGAGACAACAATATCATGACATTTGAAGCCAAATGGATGGAGAAAGAAAAAATTATGCTGTGTGAAATATCCCAAACTCAGAGACTTAAGGACCAAATGTTTTCTCTCATATGTAGAAGCTAGAGTAAAATGTAAGACAGATTGAAAGCTAAGCTCAAAAACAAACTCAACATAAGTAAATTTTTACATAAGCAGGGGGAACCTTAACTATGAAGCTGATGGGAGAAAGGAGGAGGGCAGGGAGCAAAAGGAGGTCATCAACGAACCTGGAAACATGGATTAGTGGGGTTATCAAAGCAGCTGGGAACCCTTGAAGCCCATGAGAAGCCCAACTACACATAGGTGGGCAAAGAGGATCAGAGAATTCAAGAATATTACACATTCATAGGCTTAGTTCTATCTATAACATGGGGGTAAAGCAGGGGAGACATGGGAGCAGGGAGTGGTCAAAGTGGGGAGATCCTGGACTATAATAAGCATTAACTTACTTTGTCAATATGCATATATTCATGAATATGTAACAACAATTCCCTCCAATATTTACATATTATAAATATAAATTATAATATGTAAATTATAATATATAAATGTACATAATATGTAAATATACAAATTATTAAAATAAAATAAAATAAAATAAAAATACCTGAGGGAAAAAATTCAATGCACTCAGCTGCCACTTCACTTCCCCCAGTATAATGTCTTGGCTGCACAGTACCCCATCTCCTATCCAGAAACTGCTGCTGGTGGGTATGTTAAGGGCCTACGTGTGATTTAAGGAAATGTCAAGATTAGGTTTCACACTGTGCGTGCTGATTTGCACAACTATGAGAGTTTTTACTCACCCTCTGGGTATTGCTTTGCCCATGGGAGCACATTCTATTAAATGACAAATGAAATGACCAAGGGAGATATTATTTCTGACTTGGTGCCAGAAAAACCATAAAACACTTAATAGTTTGTAACTATGCAGATTTATTTTACATTTCTGTAAATCAGCAGTCTGAATTGGGTCATAGTAGGCTAAAATCAAGGCATTTACAAGACTGTTTTCCTTTCAGGAAGCTCTAGAGTTGAATCTATGTTCTAGCCTCTTCCAGCTTCTACAGGATGCCTGCATTCCTTAGTTCATGATTCCTTTCCATCAATGTCAGCAATGACCTGTCAAATCTCTTCACACTGCATCACTAGGACACTGCTTTTATCCTATCCTCCCCCACATTTAAGCACATTTGTGATACACTGAGCCTAACCATATCATCCAGGATAATGACCCATTTTAAGCTCAACTCATTTGCATTTTTAATTCCCCCTTTTCCATGTAACCTAATATAGTCACATGTTCCAGGGATTAGGGCAGGGACATTTTGCTGGGACTTTGATCATTTGTATCATAGAAGAGAGATAGCACAGGAAAAAGGAAGAAAAAAATCCACCTTTTAAAATAGAAGGCCCATATTTTCACTTTACAATGGGCCACACAAATTATTTAGTCCACTTTGGAAAGAACATAAGTAGAGCCTGTTAGATAACTGTCAGCTATGATGGCCATATTTAGATGTATAAACTTTGGTTTCTATTTCCCAGAAAATACAAATTCCTCTTTCACAAAGCATGAGCTTCAGAGACCCTCCCCATCTCCCCACAGGATTGGTGAAACTCCTTCCATCATGAAATTACTCATTGTAAACTGATCACCTCACCACACATGAGTTTTGATACATAGTTAATGTTCCTTGGTACAAGCGCAGTAACAATTCCTCTGTCTCTAATGGCCCAATTTCAAATTTCCTGCCCGAGCACTCTTTCCACCTAAGTCTGTATAAATATGCCTGCTCTCAGGTGTCTAGTCTAGCTGTTGCTCTCCAGTCTCGAGAAAAGCCATCTTGCTACTCCTAAATAAAAATATCTTGTCTCAGCTATCAGGGGTCTCTTTGCTCAGGGAGTGCATCCAACAGAACACACATTAACTCTCTCCTCCGTGGTCCTCATTTAGTTCGCAGGAAACATTCATGCATCCCCTAAATCCTGGTGCAGTGTCCTTTCTCTTGCTACATGAATGTTTTCTTAACCAAGTATGAGTCACACATTAGGACTCATCCCTCTGAAGTCAGGATGCTTGAATTCTTTCATATAAATTGTAATGAAAGTAGCAGCTGAAGGAAATAATGAGTCAGGAGGGCAGCTCAACAGTAACACAGGTTTGAGACCCATTTTCTTCTTACAGCCTGGGGTTATTATAGGAGCATGAGGGAATTGAGGAATTTTTGAGCTAAGGCCATTGCTAGGAGGTTGTCAGGGAAGGGTTCTTGTGGTCTTTATCTTTGTTCTTTGAGAAGGTCACTGTTTCCATTTTAGAATTTTAGTCCCAGAAAAAAAAATTCCTTTCTTTGCAAGATGATGAAGTATTGTTTGGAGTTTCTTCATATAATGATGGAGTGTTGTCTGGGGCTTAGGTCGGGCTGAGTCAGAATGCCTGTGAGGAGAATCTTGTTCTAAATGGTGGATGTTTCAAAATGGTATTGCCTGTGTCAAGTTCTTCCTAACAGAAATGCTCTCACCAGTTCTGAATCCCTGATCCTTTGCCCCAAAGGGAATTTTCAGCCCAGAAATGACTCTACATAAAGAAAATTGTCCCAGGATTCACTGCATGGTATTAACTTTTCATCACCATGACTAAAAGTATTGATAAAAACAACAGGAAATAGAAGGTTTATTTTGTGCCCCTGGTTTCAGAGTTTTAGTCCGTGGTTGACTGACCCCATTACTCTGGGCTGGAGGTGAGGCAGAACATCATAGTGGAGGCACAGGGTGGAGGAAAGTTGCTCAGCTCATGTCAGCTGGGAAGCAGAGAGTGAGCAAGGAGCTAGGAACAAAATATCATCCCCAAAGCATACCTCCAATGACCTCGTACTTCCTCCATTCACACTTACAGCTTCAGTTACTCCCCACTACTCAAATCAAATTAGTAGTCCAACTATGTGGTTACAATTTTCATGATCTAATCATTCCATCTCTGTGCATCCTTGAATTGCCACATCAGTTTTTTGGGGATATCTCATATTGAAGCCATAGCATTCATTTGACATTTGCCTATATTTCACTTATTAGTTTCCTGTGGCTGCTGTAAAAAAATACCAAAAATCAGGTGGTTTAAAACAACAAATATTTATTCTGGAAAAGTTTGAAGTTTCCAAGTCTGAAATTATTATCACTGGGCTAAAATCAAGATAGAACATGAACTATGCTTCATCTGGGGCTCTGGAAGACAATCGGCTCTTTGTTCCTGTTTTCTGGTACATAGCTGCATGACCCCCCCCCATTATTGTGTCACTCCCATATTCATTGTCAGCAATCTCAGCTTTTTCTTCTTTATCTTCATATGACCTTCTCCTTTGTATGTTTGTCAAAAATTTCTTTCTTTTCAATAAGGATATACATAATTATATTTAGGCCCCCACAGTCCAGGATAATCACTCCATATGAAGATCATTATCTACATCTCATTTGCAAAACCTGATCATGTAAGATAACACTCACAAATTATAAGGATTAGGGCATGGAATCATTTATATTGTGGCAGAGGGGCAAATTTTAACCTCTTGTATTTGATTTGATTGAATAGTCCAAGAATAATAATCTAGGTTTCTCTAAATTGCTTTCATAATTTCTATACATGGGGAGACCTCATGATTATTAAGACCTTGTTCAAAACAGAGGTACTAAGAATTCTATTTTACTATTCTTCAGAAAAATATACTGGAAAAAGGAGAAATGGGTAACATTCGTTTATTTAAACCAATTAATCATTATTATCTAGTTGTGAAAAATACCACATGTACAAAAAGTAACCTGGATAGCTATTTGAGAAAGCAGTTTCAAAAATTATCATTTTACTAATGAATAATTCTGTTGGTTAGAGATTGATGTCAGGTTCAGGATATCAAAAGTGTATATGAACATTATTGTGTGAAGAATTCAAATATATATTTGGGAAAATATGACTTTGGGAAGTTTACTGTCTCCTCTAAATTCTGTTGTATTTAACTTGAAAATGCACATAATAAATGTTCCTGTGGAGATAATTTCAAGGTCCAAAAGGTAGTAACAGAACAACGTATTTTGAAAAATTTTGCATAAAGCATAAATGTGAGACAAGTGTTTTGTCTTCTAGAAGACCACATATGAGGATATTTGCAGTGGATTTCACTCAGCCATCTCCTAATGGTTTATGACTTTGAAACAATTGCAAATCCAGTTGTAGAGAGATTTACATAGATAACCAATCACAGTACTATTAGAAAAATAGAGAAGGGACTTTTGAATTACTCCGGGTGCTGTAATAAAATATCATTAACTGGATGGCTTAAAAAGAAACACTTATTTTTCACAGTTCTAGAAGCTTTGAAATTTAATGTTAAGGAGGTGATAGATTCATCCTCTGTTATAGTCCTCTCTCTACCTTGTAGGTGATGGTCTTTTTGTTTTTAATGCGGGGGGGGGAGTTCTGGTTCCTTCCTTTAGTAAATGCACTAATGTATATTTGGGTTCCACCCTTATGATCTCCCCATCTGAACCTAAATTCTACCTCCATATTCTGCCACATTAGGAATTAAAATTTCAACCTACAAATGCTGGGAGAATACAGTCTGGAGCCATTAGCATACAGGACAAGATTTACATAGAGAAAAAGTGATCCCATGCAAATGACTAACTTTATTAGCCTTTTTTTGGCCAATATTCTTATATGAACTGGATCTAAACATTGTAAAATCAGGACATGTCTTAACTTATATGCATATATAATTGCATGCATATGTGCACATGACCAATTATCTCACATTACTAAAATTTATGGCTCTCCATTATCAACAGTTGTGTGGCTCTCCTCTTCTAAAACATAATGAAAACAGAATTACTGTGGGGTCTCTTGGGTTTGAGTAACGTGTGCAGACTAGGTAGTAGCTCAGTTTCTTAGACTGATGACTTGAGATAAGTGTACATGCCGGCAGTACCCTAGATTTCACCCATCCTGTTATTATTATTGTCAGTACTATAACATCATAACAATTCTTTTCCAGATATGCTTCTTTTAAGTTTATTTTTCTTATTTTTAAAAAGGAAACAACAGTGCATTATTCAAGCATGAAAAACATAAACTTTACTTTTTGAGCCTGATTATGGAAGAAAGCAATTTGTATTCTTCAGCTGAGAAATATTTCTAAAATATCACAAAAGAATACTATGAACCCAGTAATGATTCAATATATGGTGTTGAGACAGAAAATAAATTACATTCACTATAGTATCATTTTAAAGGAATTTTTGAATATGCTTTTGTTATGTATTTCATTCCTTTTAATATGCTAAATTACATGTTTTTACCTCTACATTTTTGCAAGTAACATTGAATTGGCTCCATAAATACTGAAGGGAATTATTGAAGTTAATGCACTTTGAAAATACTGAATCAGCTTTACCGAAACACTCAGTGATCAGGGCAAAACTGTCAAGAAAATATTGGCTTTCTTTCTCCACAATGGAACCAAGTTCATTTTACCTATGTGCCTGATATATTCCTTTCTGTCTTCTCCTTTTACTTACTAGTTTCTACTATACAATTAATTTGTTTAGTTCTTGTTCTGTTTCCTTAAATATTTCCATTTGGAAGGCAGTAGGGCATAAGGACATGAATTTTGGCAATATTAATTTGAATTCAAAGTTTACCACCATTACTTAATTGATTGCAACCTTGTTCAAGTTACTAGAAATATATGAAATTTTATTCACTAATAGGTAAAATGGGAATGATAGAAATTTACACATATGAGTTCATGAGGCTGAAAGGAGGAAGAGGCAAGGCATTTAACCCACTGCCTAACCCGTGGTAGACACGCAATAGAGCAAATCTTAACTCCATTTGTGCTCTCAACGTGACAACCATGAGATTAATGGTTATGAGATTATACAAATGTAGAAGCTAAATTTGGTTTTGCAAATATTTCCTTTCATACTTGAAATAAATGTATAGAAAATTCCTTTTCCAGATCTAAAAGCTTAAGGAGGAAAATTTACATTAATAAAATTATCATTCAAAAAACCCCCAAAATATATATGAATTTATTATTTAAAAACAAAAGATATCTGTTTATATCAATGGAATTAATAATAATATTGACAAACTTCTGAGTTATGTATTGTATGAAATACTTTGCTCAAGGAAATGTCTGTACAACATAGACCAGTCCAATTTCTTCCATGTTAGGAATGGGCTATAAAGAAAGGGTGGATAAAAGTAGTGCAGTAATGCTGTTTTTAAGAAGTAACTTCTTCTTTTATCTCTGGAAGATTTGTCACATAAAGACATAATAATTTTAATGTCACCTAAGTCTGTAAGTATGTCTGCTCTTATATTTAGGGCACTTACAAATCACAATGTACTAAACCTAACTCCATGGGTACAATAAAGCCATCTAAAACATTTCAAGTTGTGCTGCATTCTAAATTTTTGTTTTATAAGA
>PVKS010054295.1:0-10121 GCA_004027875.1 Aplodontia rufa
CAAGCTGCTAGGATTACAGGTATGTACCACTGCACCTAGCTCTAAATGGTATTTTTGAAGAAATAGAAAAATAAACTATAAATTCATTAGACTCTTAAGGGATACCAAATACCAGAATAATTGTGGAAAAGAACTAAGCTGGAGATCTCACTCTTACTAATTTCCAAACTTATTATAAAAGCTACAATGATCAAAACATTGCCAATGCCTGTAATCTCAACTACTCAGGAGACTGAGGCAAGAGAATCATGAACTAGAGGCCAGTCTAAGCAACTTAGTGAGACTCTGTCTGAAAAAATTTAAAAAATAGTAAATAACAAATTGAGAAAACAACATACACCCCCCACATACACATGACAAAGTGGTAGTAGTATGAAGAGAGACATATGGGCCAATGGAATAAAAAAGCCCAGAAACAAACCTTTTCATATATGGCCAAATGAGTTTCAAAAGGAGTGCCAATGCCATTCAATGGGAAAAGGAGAATATTTTCAATAAAAAATGTTGGGAAACTGTGAATGACTTGTGCCATTATCTTATACAGTATGCAGAAATTAACTCAAAATGATCAAAGACCTTGTTGTAAGATCCAAAACAGCAAAACTATTTTAAAAATCAGACAAGCTTTATGACATTGGATTTAACAGGGATTTCTGAGATATGACAAAAAAAATACAAGCAACCAAAATAAAAATACGTAAGTTGGACAATATCAAACTTAAAAGCTTCCATGAATCAAAAGACACCAAAAACAGTGAAAATGAAACAGGAGAAAATATTTGTAAATTGTATATCTGATATGAAGTCATATGCAAAACATATAAAAAGCCTGTGCAACCTGAAAACAAACCAAAATAAACCCAACTTAAAAATAGGCAAAGGACTGTAATAGACATTACTGCAAAAGGAGATATATAATGAATTGGAGCAAATTACGTTATATGCATACATGAATATGTCACATTAAACTTCACCATGATGTATAATTATAATGCCCTAATAAAAACAAAGAACCTGTACAAATCACCCACAAACATATGAAAAGATGCTCAGTGTCACTAGTCATTAGGGAAATGCAGTTCAAAACCATAATCTCCTTATATCTAGTGTGTTGGCTGCTGGTATATTAAAAAACAAACAACAACAAAAACAAAAAAACAAAGTACAAAGTGTTGGTAAGTCTGTGAAGAAATTGTAATGCATGTGTGCTAGAGGAAGGAATGTAAAATGATACAGCCACTGTTGAAAATAGTATGATGAGCCCCCCCAAAATAAAAAAATAATAGCCATCTGACCCAGCAATTTCACATCTGGGTGTATACCCAAAGAATTGAAAGCAAGGACTTAAATGGATATCACATTCATAGCAGCACTATTCACAGTAGCCAAAAGGTGGAAGCAACCCAAATATCCAGTGATAGATGAATAGATAAAACAAAGTGTGGTGTGTGTCCAGTGGAATGTTATTCATCCTTATGAAGGAAGGAGGTTTTGACACCGGCTGCAACATGTGTGAAGTTGGGAAACAAGGCTGTCATTAAAAGACAAAGGCTATATGGTTTCACTTGTATGAGGTATCTAGTGTAGTTAAGCTCACAGAAACAGAAATAGTGGTTGTCAAGGACTGGAAGGAGGGATAGTGGAGAGTTACTGTTTGATGGGCCTCGTTTCCATTTTGAGATATGAAAAACTCAGGAAATGCATTGCACAACAGTGTGCATACAATTAACACTGCTGCATAATACTCTCAGAAATGGCTAAGATGGTAAATTTTATATCGTATGCATTTTATCATTATTTAAAAATACCACCCATAGTCCATCTACCTAGCCTCATCCCCAGAACTGAACAATGATCACATTTTGGTGTATAACCATTGGGTTTATGGATTTTTCTTTCCTATGGGTGTGTGTTTGCAAGGGTTCTCACAGTAGCATACAGACACATGCAGCAAGACAATATTATTTTGTTGTCTTGACAGTGTTGTGGAGAGATATAAACTATATAAGACAGCCTCTACTTATATGAACAGATATAATCTAATATTAAAATGAAACCCAGTTGTGCTCTAGTAATTAACTGGTAAAAATGTTAGAGAACATATATAGGATGGCTTTGCAGAGGAAGAGACATCTGAGTTGGGTTCTGATGTACATGTAGAACTTTTATAGGCAGAGAAAGAGGACAAGAACATTCTAGGAAGGAGAACATGATAAAGGCATGGAATTGTGAAAGGTTGTAATGTGTCTGGGAAAGAGTAAAGAAGTCCAAGGATGTGTTTGGAGTATTGGTGTGGAATAAATTGTGGTAAGGCAGGAGCCTGAAAGAAATGGTTTGGGGCAAGAATTTGGGGACTTCAGTTTTCTAGCTGCTTCCCATCAGAAATATTGCCTCCCAACACCCCTGCCACATGGTATTTTTTTGTTTGCTCTTTTTTAATAATGAGATTGATATGTCGGGTACAACGTGATTATAAGAGATCAACAGGAATCAGGGATCAGGTGCCACTCCAGCAATTCCACAATAACCCTGAAGATGACCTTTTACAGCTTTGGAAAAGGAAATTACCAAAATCCTGACTCTGGAGGACTGAACTTCTAATGTGTGTGAGAATGACTTTCAAAGCATTGTATGCTGTTGTTGCTTTAAAAAAAATCTTTGTGCATTGCAATTATACATGATAGTGGAGTTTATTGTGATATATTCATTATGCTCATAAAAAAATTGCTCCATTTCATTCCCTGGTACTTTCCCTTTACTTCCTCTTCTCTTCCCTTCCCTGATCCTTTTCCCCTTCCTCTATTCTAGTAGATTGTGTGGAGATTATACACAAACACATGCATGCATATGTGTGTGTATATATATATGTATATGTGTTTATATATTCACACATGATTGATGCATTATAATCATGCATAAAAGCGAGATTCATTGTGTTATATTCATACATGTACATGGCATAACTTGGTCAATTTCATTCCTCCCCTGTTGCTCCCCCCCTTGCTCCTGTTGCTTTTAAATCTAGGTACTTTAAAATATACCATATGGTGAGGTCAGAGTTTATTCATCTCTACCATTTAGAATAGCACTATCTAATAAAGGTATCATACAAGGCAAATAATGTACTTATAAATTTTCTAATAGTTACCTTAAGTAAAATAAAAAGAAACAGATGAAATTGACTTGAATAATATATTTTATTTTATCCATTTTATTATTCAAATACTATCATTCCAAAATGAAACCAAAATATGAATTATTAATGAGGTATTAAAATTATCTTTTTAAAACAAGTCTTCAAAACGCATTGTGTATTTTACACTTACGGTACATCTTAATTCAGACTACCCACATTTTGAGAGCTCACTAGTCTCATATCACCACTGACGACCATACTGGATAAAACAAGTCTAGAACTTGCAGTAGTTTAAAGACAATTATAATAGCTGTGTGTTGTTCAAACACTTTGGTTAAAATAAGACATAATCAGTGTGAACATCCTTTTTTATCTTTGCTTGCATCGCAGCTTAAATTACTTTCCTGGCTTTTAGGAAGGTTTGAGCTGATGGAGTATAATTTTCACTGACACTTTCATTTGCCAGGATCATATAGTGTCTAAAAAATATGCGATCTTGTCAAAGCACTTTAATTAATGCCAGAAAAAAATTGTTGGGGGCATGAAGACTCTATCACTTCCACTCGCCAACCTTGAGCATGGATGTTCTTTTGCATTTTCATCCCAGTCAACAGAGCTGAATTCCTCTTCAGGAGATGCACATGTGACCTGTATTAGTATGGGTGAGATTGAATTTAGAAGGGAACTTGGTGAGAAGAGTAAAATACAAAGTGTTCATTAATATCACTCAATATGGATGTCATAAATCATGAGTACACAGTAGAGGCTTTGGTATTGGGTTTGGATATCTGTGTGCATTTCAGTCCGACTCAATAGAATTAAGTTTTTCAGTCCCAATTTAAGCATCCTCTATCCCCTTTTCTAAATTTTCCCTCATTTTGTATCTTGCATAATTTTAACATACAGATTGGGAACTCTTAACTCATATATTATCTTTTTCACATTAGCAAAATTTCTTCCACAAGCCATATGTTGTTCTCCTTTCAAAAGATGAATGATTTGTTTTTATCATAACCAGTTAGAGTCTTGCCAAAGGTATGAAATAATCTTGTGAGATGGCATATCTTGAAGCCCAGCCCTCCAATCATGATAACAAATTAGTTGGAAACCATAGCAATTGGAAAGAAAACAAGACCTGAGCCTAGGAGCTTTTGCAGTGTTTTCAAACTATGAAGGAAAACAAAATTCTAAAAACAACTTACTAGACAACAGACATTTGTTGTCTTCAAATGAAGGGCTGTTTTTTTTATTCCTTTTCTCCTTTTAATTTTTGCCTTAAAAGTGTTAGACTTTTCCAAAATGTTAGTGGTTAAAAAGGAGAAGATTATGGTATGTGTGTGTCTGTGTGTGTGTGTGTGTGTGTGTGTGTGTGTGTATGTATTTGACTGATAGTTAAATAGATAAAGAAAAGAAGATAAAGATTCCAAAATCTGAAGTGGCAAAAATAGCCAAATTCTTTACATTTATTATATAAGTTGGAAGTTTCCAGGAAAGAACATAATTTGAAACTATCATTGTGATGTTGAAACACATAAACATGGCATATCTCTCCATTTGTTTAGGTGTTTAATTTCTTTCAAGAGTATTTTATAATTTTTAGTGTACATATCTTGCACACCTTTTATAAGATTTGTCATATTTTTATACTAAAATGTGTTGCTTTTAAACATTTTTAGTTTTGATATTTTGATTTCAAGTTTTGATTGTTCTTTGATAGCATTTAAAATACAATAGATTTTTGTGCATGGATATTATATTCTGTAACCTTGTGAACCTCACATGTTACTTCTAATCACTTCAGATTTATTGCATTAGACTTGTACAAAGCAGGTCTTGTTGTCTGTGAATAAAGACAGTTTTACTCTTTCTTTCCAATTTGAATACCTTTCATTTATTTTTCTTGCCTTATTGCACTGGTTAGAATGCTGTACTTTTGAACAAAATAGGGAGAGTAGACATCCTTTTTTTGCCCCTTATTTAGGGAAAATGATTTGATCTTTCACTATTTAATATAAGGGTATTTTGTAGATTCCCTTAAGTAAGGAAGTTCCTCTCTATTCCTAGTTTGTTGTACATTTTTTTAAAAAAAATTAAGGATAAGTTTTATATTCCGTTAAGTGCTTTTTATGAAATTGTTTAGATGATTGTGTGATTTTTATTCATTTGTAGCTAATATGGTGAATTTCATCAATTGAGTTTCAATGTCAAATCCGCTTTAATTTCAATGATAGATCTCATTTGATAATGATGAATTATTCTTACACAGAACTAAATTTTATTTAGAATTTTTACACTTATAATCATGAAGGATTTTTTTATTGTTCTTTTTTTTTTAAAAAAAAAGATAGCATACCTTTTTTATTTATTTAAAACTAGAACTCTTCCAAATAGAAGAGAGATTGCTTTTGCTTTCCTTCATTTGTTGTGTACACATAAATCTCTTCTATATTACTTTTGATATTTTTTATATTTTCAATATGTCCTATTGAGTTTTTTTCATTTTATTTCCTAAAGAAATAATGTTATTATTATTAAAAATTGCATTTCTTGCTGGGCATGGTGGTATAGATCTGTAATCCTAGTGGCTCAAGAGGCTGAGGTGGGAGGATCACAAGTTCAAAGCCAGCCTTATCAACTAAACAAAGATCTAAGCAATTAATGAGACCCTTATTCAAAGTAAAAATTAAAAAGGGATGGAGATGTGGCTCAATGGTTAAGCACCCCTGGGTTCAATCCCTGCTTTAATAATCATGCATTTCTTTCATCTTTTATATTTGTAAGTGAATATCTTCTCTTATAATATGTGTATGTCTCATTTTGGCAGGTAACAGAAGAATGCTGGTATCATGAAATAAATTATGTGGGAGCTATAAGAGTGTGGGGTTGGCATTATTAATTTCTTAAGTATTTGATATAATTTACCAATGAAGCTATCTGGACCTAGAGTTTTATTTATCTGTTTTTTTAGCTAAAAATTCAATTTTTAAAAATAAATAGCTATTCAGATGATCTCTTTCTTCTTTTTCTTTTCTTTTTATTGGTTCTTTTTAGTTATATATAACATTAGGATTCATTTTCACCTATTTATAAAGACATGGAATACAATTTGCTGTAATTCAGTCCAGTACTTCCTCTTTACCTGCTCCCATTCCCCTCCCTCTACTCTGCTGATCTTTCTGCTATTTGATTTTACCTGTTTTTGTTTTGCTTTGGTTAGCATCTTATGAATATACATGGTGGTGAGATTCATTGTGGTGTATTCATATTGTACATAGAAAAGTGTTTTAGTCAGCTTTTTTGCTGCTGTGACTAAAGCACCTTACAAGAGCAATTTTAAGGAGAAATGTTTATTTGGGGTCTTATGGTTTCAGAGGTCTCAGTCCATAGACAGCAGGTTCCATTTCTTGGGGCTTGAGATGAGGGAGAGCATCATGACAGAAAAGTGCGGTGGAGGGAAGTGGTTCAGGGCATTGCAGTCAGGAATACAATATACACCAAAGGCATATCCCTGGGACTGGCACCTACCTCCTCCAGCCACACCCTATCTGCCTGCAGTTGTCACTCAGTTAATCCCTTGCATTGTCTCACACATGAGCTTTTGGGGGACACCTCACATCTAAACCATAATAGAAAGTTAGGTCAGATTCTTTCCATTGTTCTTCCCTATTCTGTCCCCCACCCCCGTCTCCCCATTAATCCCTACATTTAGTTCATTGATCTTCCTTCTGTTTTGATGGAATCCACTGCTTTTCCCTTTCTCTTTCTCTCTAGCTTTTGCTGGTAAATGGATGGAACAGAAGATTATCATGCTAAGTGAAATAAGCCTAGACTCAGAAGATAAATGTTAAATGTTCTCTCTGGTCTCTCTTCTTAAATGACCTTTGGTAGTGTGTTAAGAAACCTGTTCATTTCATCCAGGTTTCCAAATTTATTTGTATAAAGTTGTTCAAATATCTACTTAGTTATACCCTTTATATATTTATACATAAATATATAGAATATATGTAATAATATATTATATATGAACATATATGTAAAATCTCTGTTAATGCCACTTCTCAGTTCTTATCTGTCTGAATAGATAGCTGTCAATGTATTGACCACCTCATGAATCAGCCTTTGATTTCATTGATATTTTCTATTCATATTTTGTTTGTTCTCTGTTTAACTGATTCCCCACATCCCATCTTTATTGTTTTTATCGAAGTTCACTCAAAATACTTCCTAGTTACTTTTAGCTGTCTTTATTGACATATAGATGACTTAGAAATATATTATTTTGTTTCCAAAAATGGGGAGATTTTTCTGATGTCTTTCAGTGATTGATTTCTGATTTAATTCCATCATGGACAAGGAGCAAGCTTTGCATGACTTGAATCTTTTTAAATTAATTGGAACTGGTTCTGTGGTCTAGAATATGGTCTATTTTGATAAATGTTCTGCATGTACTTGAACAGAACATGTTTTCTGGTGTTGTTGGGTGGAGTGTTCCATAAATGTCAATGTGTTCACATTGGTTAATATCATCATTTAATTCTATTTATTCATGTTCTGTTTACTTTTCATATCTATTACCAGTAGAAGGGCATTTAAATGTTTCTATTATTGTATCTTCAAGATTACAATATTTTCTTATGAAATGTCTAATTTGCCATTGTCTCACCCAATATATTTCCATCTAAGATGCTGTGATTTTCCTCTCTAGAGGTTTAGTTTGAATCCTGTTTATACAACTCTATTGTCTCTATATAACCTTTGGAACACTTAGAATATAGTTAAACAACTGTTGTAATGTCCTCACCTTCTCATTTTATTGTCTGTCAGTTCTTGGTTAGTTTGATTGTTTGAAAAGCTCCTCATTATGGATCCCATTTATCCTCCTTTGTACAATTGGCAATTTTTGATTGGATATCTATACATTATGAATTTTGCCATGTCAGGTGCTAGATATTTTTGTCTTCCTGTAAATATTCATGTATTTTGCTTTGGGATTCAGTTAAGGTTCTTAGAGAAACAGTTTGATGTTTGGATCTTGAGTTTTTTACTCTTTACGCAGAAAAACAGTAGAACTCAGTAGGGGTAATAATTCTCCAATACTAAAATAAGACCCTACAGAGGTCCACTCCTGAGATAAGATAGTGATACTCTGCCCATTGTCCCATGAATCTTGAAACACTAATCCTAGCCTTGTGTAGATGCTGGGCACTGTGACTTCTAATCATTTTGAATGGTTCTTTCCCGGCCTTAGGTAGTTTCCTCATTACTGGTTGATCAACTTGGCCAAATGCTACAGTAGGACCCTCTGCAGCTCCCGGAGTTCCATCTCTGAAAAGCTGTCTTCTCCCTAGTACCCTACCCTGAGAACTGTGGCTGTCTTGGCCTCCCCAAACACTCATCTGCATCTTCTTGACTCAAGAAATCCACCAGCCTTCCTCTGCATTAACCCTACCCTTGATGCAGTGACCTGGAAGCTGGCAAGAGACTGGGGCATTCCTACGATCCATGTCCTTCATTTCTCATCTTTGGGGATCACTGTCCTTAAATTCTTGAAATTCATTGCTAAAAAACTATTGTTCCATATATTTTGCCCATTTTTCTGGTTATGTCAAGTAGGATGGTGAATCTAGACTTTTATTCCATCTTGGCCTGAAGCTGCATCTGGGTCCAACATTTAAATCTCTGAGTTTTGATTTGCTTAACTTTCACCCGTGTGTCACAGGGCTGTTGTAATATTGTGTGAGCTAACTGATGAAAAAGGCCTAGAACGTACCTGGCACATAGTAAGTGTCCTTCATATTGCAAGAAGGAGTGTGACTTAGGGCCAAAAGGGATAGTGGTTGTAGTTGCTCTTTCTGAGATTGTCGAAAGAATTGTGAGATAGTGCCTAGAAGGTCAGGAAGTTTTCTGAGGTCAAATAGTTGTCTGAAGAGCCAGTGCGCAGAGGTGGGAAGGGGCCACGAGTAACGACATCAGCCTCTACCATCTCAGAATAATGGTGAAGAGTGAAAAGAGGGCACACAGCAAACTGCGCTGAAGTGGCAGAGAAACCTATAAAAGGTGTGTAGATCAAAACACTTGTTGCATTTCATGGTGTGCTAGCAGGCTAGGAGATGATATGGGACACCCTCTCAGATGTCTATTGGAAAGTAATTCATAGTCTCAAAGTGTCTACAAATTTTATAGAATCTTGGAAATCATCTGTCATGGTTCCTTCTCTGGGTTGATGAGAATACTGAGCAATGGAAAGGTTAAGTGACTTTTCCTAAAAGATTTCACAGTAGTGATTGATTAGGAACTTCTGTCAGGATCCTGCCCAGAGCCCCTCGCCCTTATCACTTCAGGACATAGTTGCCCAAGTTCTGGCTCCAGTGCCTGCACTTAAAAAAAATAACATGTAATAATTTTATATATTAATAGGATTCAGTGTCATACTACCATATATACATGTAGCACTGTGCTTCTTTGTCTGAGGTTGGCAAAGCATATTTTTCTATCCAGGAGATGTCTGAAAGTGTGGAGAAATAACACCCATATCCAGGAATTAGTCTTACTGAGTGGTTATGGGGTTGCTGTATAAATACCCCAGCTTCCTAGCCTCAGAAGCACATCCTTTACATTATTTTCTTGACTTCCCCAATAGGATTAAACTCCAGTTGTGTGTGGTGGTAGCTGGTTTTATAGCACACCTTTTATTGATTGTTTTCACTGTATGTTCTCATCCCCATGCCTTCCACTGGTGTTTCTTCAGCTTGACTCCCAAAAGCATTACTTTTGCTTGAATTCTCATCTTGATATCTGCTTGTGGGAGAACCCAAACTAGAGTAGGGGCTATGTGGGGACAGTTTTAAAACCTTAGGAAGGGCAGAAATCCCAATTTAATGCAGTGTTATAAAAGAGGAAAGAAAGAATTACTGCTCTAAAGCTCTTCTCTAAAGATTAGACAGAAGCCTTGAGGGAAATGATCACAAAATAATCAAATCCATGA
>PVKS010054296.1:0-10117 GCA_004027875.1 Aplodontia rufa
CAAGGTCCTGGGTTCCATCCCTAGCACCACATACAAATAAAAGGAAAAACAAAAACCAGATTCGGAAAAACAAACAACTCTTAGCCCTGGTTCAATGGACATTTTTCCAACTGCTGCCTAAACCTTGCTGCTGGTAGTTTGGAGAAATTTGCCCCAGGACCTGATCATTTTCTAACTAGCATTTGTGATAGCTCCATAAACCCTTTATTTCCAAAAACCCTGCATCAGGAGTTTGGCTTAACACAGTCGATACTAGGTAATGATGATAATAGCAAACAATGATTGAGCTTCCCTTGGTTCGGGTCCTGTAGGAAGTACTCTACCTGCATTATTTCATGTTCTTTTTTTTTTTTTTTTTTTGGAACTGGAAATTGAACCCAGGGGCACTTTACCACTAAACTACATCCCCAGCCCATTTTACTTTTTGGCTAAATTGTGTAGGGTCTTGCCAAGCTGCAAAGGCTGGCCTCAAATTTGCAATCCTCCTGCTTCAGCCTCCAGAGTCATTGGGATTACAGGCCTGCACCACATGCCTGGCTCTTATTTCCTCTCAATAGCAGCTGTCTGGTGCACATTGCCTGACGGCTAGTGAATGCTCAACAAATGGTATATATTACCATTATTAGTGTTAAAGGAACAAATGGTTAATAAACTATTAAATCCAACCCATGATCTATTTTTTAAGTTCATGACCCAACAATGGTGTATAAAAATGTAAATGAAATTTAAAATAAGAATTTGTGACATGAAAATGATATGAAATCCAAATTTCAGTGTCTGTAAAGTTTTTTTCTTCTTTTTGATACCAGGGATTGAACCCTGGGGTGCTTAACCACTGAGTCCTTTTTATTTTGAGACTGGGCCTTGCCAAGTTGCTGAGGCTGGCTTTGAACTTGTGATCCTCCTGCCTCAGCTTCCCAGCTTTTGTAAATAAAGTTTTATTGGAATACATTCATGCCTTTTGATTTATATATTATCTATGCTTTATTTTTTGGTGGCAAAGGGGATAGAACCCAGGGTGTCACTCTTGCCTGGTGAGTGCTCTACCACTGAGCTACCTCGCCAGCCCACTGTGGCTGCTCTTAGGCTGTGGCAGCAGAGAGGAATACTTTGACAGAAATGTGGAAAAGCCCTCAAGGCCTAAAATATTTACTATGTGTCCCTTTACGCATTTGCTGACCCCTAATCTAGAATAAGACCTCTGGGGGCAGCAACAGAACAGAAATTGCCAATCTCCGTAACCAAGGCTGCCTGGCGGGTGGGTACTGTTAGATGGGGTTTAGAAGGAACACAGGTCCCACCCGTCCCCGCACGGGGGCCGGGGGACAAAGGCAGTGCTAGGCTGTTCCAGTGTCAGCTTGGACAGGGCTGAGGGCGATGGCTTGGGCTGGGCCCCCGGCAGCCTCTGCTGGCCAAGCCAGCCTCGGAATAGAGCTCAGCGAGGCAGCTGAGAAATCTGGCCCTGAGCCAGGTGCTGTGGTACACATCCGTTGTCCCAGCTGCTCGGGAGGCTGAGGTGGCCAGATCCGGCCAGCCCAAGCAGCATAGCGGCACCCTGTCTCCATTACAAAATAACTGAGGAAGCCAGGATCCGCGCTCTCTGTTTTTAGCTTTTTCCTGTTTGGTATTTGTTTGCTTTTACCTTTGTTTCAGTTAAAAAAAAATTCTCTTTCAAAATTCCTGTTCTGGGCTGGGGATGAAACATACCGGTAGAACGCTTGCCTAGTGTGTGTGAGGTCCTGGCTTCCATCCCCAGCACTGCGAAATAAATGATAAGAATTTCAAGAATTCGAAGCTAAGTCAAAGGGGAAACGTGATGGATTCATACCTGGGCTGAGGTCGAGCGCAAGCGTCTCTCCTGTGCTCAGGCCTTACCGCGTCTGCTCTGGGCCTCTCCCATCTCGCCCTGTGCTCTGCCCGGCCCCTTCTGCAGCTCGTGGAGCGGGCAGCCTGGACCCCTCCTGCTTGTTCCAGCCTCTGCTGCTGCTTCCCACTGGCCGTGGTTTGGGTACATTTTGAGTTTATCCTTCAAGGGTTCATATGCTGAAAACTTGGTCCCCTGTGGTTACGTGAGACATGCTGGAACCCCTGGGAGCTGGGGGTGGGAGAAGTCCTTAGGTCACTGTGTGCCTGCGCTCCAAAGGGATCCATGCCAGTCTTGGGGAGCAAGCTGTTCGAGGAATGCCTCTGACTCTCTGGCTTCCCGTCTTGCCCCGTGATCTCTTCTCCACCCACTCTGGCCATTGTGATTCCATCTACCACCAGGCCCTTGCCAGAGGCTGAACCAGTGGGCCGTTCCGGCTTGGATATTCAGTTTCCACCATTGTAGGCTGCATGAACCTCTTTTCTTTATGCCTTACTCGTCTCAGGTATTTTGTTACAGCAACAAAAAATGGACTAATACATCACCCATTTTTACCCTCCATGTCTAGAGAAGTGCTCAGCCTTCAAGATTCTGTTGAAGCATTGCCTCTTCATTGAGGTCTCCCCGGGTCTTTCTGCCTGTCCTAGAAGCAGGGATCCTGTCTTCCTTTTTGCCTCATTTCATTTCCTGTCACAGCCCATGATCTTGCTTAGGCATTGGTCGCTCTGCTGATTCTCTGTTTGTTTGCAGCGTTGGGCATTGAGCTCAGGGCCTTGGGCAAGCTAGGCAAGTGCTCTACCGCTGAGCTACATCCCCGCCTTGTCCATGGATTCTTATGCTTAGCAATGGCAGCGTAATCTTAGTCTCTCAGGTTGCTCTGGGGGCACACAGTCAGCTAGAATGTGTGAAGGCTGAGGAGTAGGATCTGAAGGACCAAGAGGGCTGAACTTTCCAGCTCAAGAACCTGGAAATCACAGGAAAGGAATGAGGCAGATAAATGAAAATCCAGTCCAGGGAACTAAGGGTGGTGAAGCTCCCACCTGGATGGCTTTTCCATTGTGAAGGCTCTTGGAATCAGTAGGACGAACTCTCAGCTACAGAAGCCTTAAAACTGTTCACATAGCATTGGTGCCACACCTGTCTCCAGGTGGCTGTTGCACTGTAAGGCTACGTCGGAGTTCAGGGTGGAGGTTTCGGGAGTGGCTAAGACTGTACAGTCCGAAACCGTCGATGATAAAATATAAGGATGGACTTGAACAGTGCAGATGGCCTCAAGGCACCCCCAACACACTCTCGTCACCCTGCTGCATCCTGGAGGTGGCTCATGGCCTTTGCCCCATGCAAGGTTATGTCTGCTGTAAGAGAATCGTTGCGTCCCTTCCCTGGCTGATCGCTGGGACTGCACCATCTTTATGCGAAATGTCCCCTCTTTCATTTCCTTATTATAAAGGTGCAGTTTCTGAATCGGTAGTCTCGTAGGTACGCATCACGCGCCGACCCCTCTTGTCTCAACAGCGTGGTGAACCTGCAGTGGTTTCTGTCGTCAACTGTGTCCTCGCAGCTCACAGTTGTCCCTTCTGGATGTTCTAGGGCATTCTCTCCTGTACTCCACAGATATTCAGACACACTGTGTTGGCCTCCATCCTCCCTCCCAGGCCCCGCTCACTCTCTGCAGAGGACCCGCTGCTGTGTGGTTGAACGCAGAAGGTGGAGGCCTCAGACAGCTCCGTGAAGTCTGTGGGTTGAGCTGTGCTCCGAACCTTCTGCCTTCCTCTCCATCTTGGGGACCTCTGGGCTGAGTGTCCCTTCTGCTGTGTCCTTGCTAGCCTTATCATGCTCTGCCATCAAAACCCATCTTCCCCAGCAGTCCCCTCTTCACACCCCAGGTTCCCGCCTCTGAATTGGTGGCATTCATTGCCCCTCCTTCGTCAGCCGGTGCCCTTCAATCTGGCTCCTCCTGTCGGTCCACCGATGCTACCCTTGATCAAGACACCCACGGCATCCTGGCTGCTAAATCCAGCGTGTGCGTCTTAGGCTATGCCCTGCCCATCTCTCAAAAGCACTGGGTGTTGCTGACCACCAGCCTCTTGAGAAGTGCCCTAGCGGGGCCTGTGTTTCCCTGGTGGCCTCGAACCTATGCTGCTCTTCCTGGCTCCTCCTTGGGCTCATCTTCCTGTGTCGCTTCTACCCTGGGCTTCCTGTTCTACCTGCACCCGTCCTCCTGGAATTCTTCTGGTTCCAGGGGACAGAATCCAGACTCAGAGTGAACCAAGCAGCCAACCAAACCCCCTCACCAGTGAGAACGACCCAGGAGGTGTGCAGACCGCGGACCTGTACGTCCAGAGGTAGAGCTGAGCTGGCTGGTCCCCAGGCGAAGATTAAGTCGTCACCAGCCCCTCCCTCTCTGCCTCTTGGCTTCCTTCCTTCTCCTCCGTGTTCTCTGCCTTCTCAGGCCACCTCTTGTCATGAGGTAGCAAAGTGCCTGCCAGCAGTTTGAGGCTGGTCCCCTGACCTCTGGGCTAACTCAGGAACGTTTCCTTCCCAGTTCCCTGAGCTGGCATCCCAGGGTGGATCCTGACTCCTCCACACACACCTGCGTCCTCACCTAGTCCAGTCCCAGCTTCTCACTCTCCACATCCCCCCTACGCATAGTCTGGCCCTGGTGGCTTCCTGTCTCAGCCCGGCTGCCCTGCAACCTCACATCTTTCTGGGAGTGCACATCCAATCCCATCACTTCCCTAAACGAACCCTCCAGCACTAGGAAGCAAAAGGCAAACCGTTCAGCCCGCAAGGCCCAGCCCGCTGCGGCCCCTGCTAGTGCCACTTTCCCGTCCCTTGTTCTGTGCAGTTCAGCCCAGGGGCCGCCAGCCAGCTCTCCCCACTCCCTTGTCAGTGCTCCCTGGGCCAGGACTGCCTCCTCCTCGGCTCTCCTGGAAGACAGCTCAGCCTTTGCCCTCATCTTGGGCCTGCCTTCGTGGTGAAGCCTCCTGCAGCGTCACCTTCTCTTCCTGTTAGGACGTTCTTCCGTCTCATCACTGACCATTGTAACTGCTTGTCAAATCAACCACATCCCTCTGCCCACCTCCAGGTCTACAAAGGCAGATAGGCCCCTCATTTTGTGAAATGTCCCCAGCGTCACGGAGCAGACACTCAGTTCACACTTATTGAACTGTAAAATAAAATGAGATGCGATTGTCCTGGGTGATTTGCTCGGTCTGTCCTAGACATTAGAATGTACATTGACGCCGAGAGCTGCTGGAAAATCTAAAATCGCAATTAATGTCCACCTTTTCTCTTTATTTATATACTTATTGGTCTTAAAGGATGGTAGGGTGTTTGAATTGAAAAAAGATCTTGGTCATCATCCAACACTGAGTCCCTCCGTTTGACAGGTCATCAGGGAATTGCTTGGGCCACTCCTTGGCTTGTGCAGCCTGCAGAGCTTTTATGGTTGCACAGTTGGGCTGGAACCAGTTGGGTCTTTTCCTCTTCATGGTATTAGCACTTACCTTTTTTGGGGGGTGGTGCTGGAGATTGCACCCAGAACCTCGCACTGGCCAAGCCAACACTGCTGTTGGCCCTTGAACAGACCCCGGTGGTACAATTTCTGTGACACACAGGACTCCTGCTGCTGGTGTGCTCCTGTGATTTTCCTCATTGGAAGGGACTTCCTGCTCCTGTTCCCTCCAGGACTTTTAACAGGGCGTCAGGAGGAAACCGCTCCCAGCCTGCACACGCCTGAGGGGTGAGGTTCCTTCCTCCCAGGCAGTTGTGTGTTTTACCCAGTTGTGCTCCATCTCCTCCTGGGGCAGGGGGTGGGAATCGCTGGGCAGATGCCACCTGGGTCTGGTGATCTGCAGTGTGAACACCCACTGTGGAGGACAAGTGGGGAATTCAGGCTCAGTGCTACTCTTCTCTGCCCCTCTACCTAGCTGGTGAGCTGCAAGGAGAGTTGCTTCCACAAGACCGGTGAAGGCTGGGCAGGGGCTGGAAAGAGGAACTTTCTAAAAGGGATTCTGACAGCACTGGGCCTGGGTGAAAAAATGATTGAAATTATTGGGGAAAGTAGTTAAATTTTTTTTAAATTCTGGGGTGTGTAACCACCGAGTTACATCCCCAGCCCTTTTTATTTTTTATTTTGAGATGGGATGGAGGTGGTGATCTCATTGAGTTGCTTAGGGTGTTGCTAAGTTGCTGAGTCTGGCTTTGAACTTGTGATCCTCCTGCCTCAGCCTTCTGAGCCACTAGGATTATTTTAATCTTCAAAAATTAATTTTTAGGTTAAAAATTTAGATAATGAATTTAAAAATTAATTTTTAAGTTAGAAAAATTCAGAGTTTTTAAGGAAACCAAGAGTGGAACCAGTGGACCAATGCATTATGAAACTCCAACTAATGGAGTCACTGCCATTGAAAACTCTTGGGCTGTTCAGAATTGTGTGTGAATAGTCCTCCAGTGTTAATTTAAAAATAAATTGTTCAGTGTGTCCTTTCATCTTCAGTCTTTGCTCTGATGATTGCAGTTGAATCCCCTACCCTTCTCCTGGATGCACGTAGACTCTATGTGCTTCTGATTCCGGTCAGGTAGTTACTTTTTGTTTTGTTTTGAACTGAATTTTAAGCTTCACAAGGGCTAGGACTAGACCTGTGGATTTCACTTCTCTCACTGCGGATCGACATTATTGAGTTGAATGCATCTTCTCAACCTGGGGATCTGCATTGCTCCGTCTGGGATTCTAGAGAGGAGGAGGTGCTAAGCCTCTGTCTGTTGGGGGCTTGGTGGGTGTTGGTCATAGTTCTTGCCACTAAAAAAAACTCAAAGAGGAGTGAAAGACAGGTTTAAAGTATATTTAAAACAGCTGTTTGTGCTTAAATCTGAAAATTCCAAATGTCACCCTCTGACCCGGCAAGTTGACTTCCGGAAGTCTGTCCTATGGAAATAATTAAATGCTTGCAAAAAGCTTTTTGAACACGTGTTCATCTGAGTCTTGTGTTTTTTTCCTTTGTTTGGTTTGTGCTTTGGTGCTGGGGACGGAGCCAGGACCTCACGCATGCTCAGCACGCGCTTTACTACTGGGCTGCATCCCCAGCCCTCAGCCTTGTTTACAACGGAGAATTGGAAACAACCTAGACTTTCAATTATAGGGACTTAAAAAAATACAATGAAATTCCTTAAATAATATATTTCCTGACATAGAAATGTATTTATGGTTTATTAATTTCAAAGCATAAAGTGTGTGCATTTTTATCCAATTTTTTTTGTAAAAGAAAATGCGCAATAGTGACCAGGAGGATATTCGTGAAGATTGTATGGTGGTGATGGAATTAATTTTTTTGCTTACCTGTGTCTTAAGCTTTTCTACAATACAATTTTATACAATATAAAAAACTTTTTATTTGTTCACTTTTAAAGAGAAGGATAGTGGGAGAGAGAGAATCGACTTTATTTTTTCATCTGGGGCTTATCTTATTTTTCTGACACTTAGTTGTGTATGTGGTGCTGGGGTTTGAACCTCACACATGCCAGGCAAGTGCTGTAATCGTTGAGCGCTGAGCCACCTCTCTGCCCCCCCCCCACTTTTTTTTTTTTTTTTTTGGAGACAAGGTCTGGCTGCGTTGCCCAGGCTGGCCTCCAGCTCCTGGGCTCAAGTGAGTATCCTGCCTCAGCCTCCTAAGTAGCTGAGACTACAAGCATATACCACCGTACCCAGCTAGAAGGTTTCCTGTTGTATTACTAGGGATGGAGCCCATGGCCTCATGCATGCTAGACAAGTACTATGCCATTGAGCTGCATTCACAGCTTATAAAGTTAATTTTTACTTTTATTTAATTTTTTTAGGGAGAGGAAAGTATCAATTTTAATTTTTTCATCTGGTTTTTGCTTTTTCAACACTTAGCTGTGTGTGTGGTGCTGGGGTTTGAACCTGGGACTTTGTGCATGCCAGGCAAGCGCTCCACCACTCAGCCACCCTTCTTTTTAGCCTTGGGATACTTGCTTTTAGGTCTTTGTCCAGGGACTGTCTATAAGTGATGGAGGACTCCCTCCTCACTACCAGCCCAGCAGGGGTGTTGAAAGTGTCAGCGGGGTGAGGTGTGTGGTTTAGCGGTAGAGCACTTGATTGGCTGTGTGAGGTTGGATCCCCAGCATGGCGGAAACCTGTAGCAGTGGGCTCCAGGCCTGGGGTGAAACATACTGCCTGCTCTCTGTCCCCATAGCTCTGTGAACATCACCAGGTTGTCAGGAACATATGGGTCGTTACTTACTCATTCATTTGACAAGCGTCTGAAAGCCTGTTACCTGGATTCAAATCCTGGTTGAAAGCTCAGCCTACTAGTTAACTTTGCAAACCCAGGGAAGTACGTTAATTTCTCTGGGCCTCAGTTTCCTTATTTGTAGAATGGTTAGTGAGACAGATTATTGTGGTAAGGACTGAATGAGACACAATGGTTTAATGCCCAGCATGTGGTAAACTCCAGAAATAGTAACTGTCAAGTGCCTAATTCGAGCCAGGTGTTGATGTTCAAGGCCATTCCTTCAGCAAATGTTTACTGAATGCTTTCTGTGTGCCAACCGTGTTCCAGGTGCCTGGGTTACGTCAGGGGACAAAACAGACTTTTGTTCTCTTCTCCTGAGGCTAACTTTTGAGCAAATGCAAAGATTAAATGAAATGTAGCCTAATGCATGGTCATTAGCAATAAGAATTACTATTGGGGCTGGAGCGGTGGATCAGTGGTTTGGGAGCTTGCCTGGCAAGCACAAGGACCCGGGTTCAAACCCCAGCACCATGTACACAACTGAGTGTTGGAGCTACTAAGCCATGTGAAAAACTAAATAAAGTTGTTTCTCTCTTAAAAAAAAAAAAAAAGAATTACTATTAATTTTGCTTTCATTGCTGTCAGCCACTGTGCTAAGTGATATTCATCACCTTACTTCTTCTTTAGCCTCTAAGGTAGAGGTTATTTTGTTATTATTTTCTTCTTCTTTTTTTAAGAGTTTTTTTTTTTTTTCCGTCTGGTTTTTGTTTTTCCTCCACTTAGTTGTATGTGTGATACTGGAGATCAAATCCATGTCGTGGTGAATGCCAGGCAAGCACTCTACTGTGGAGCCACCTCTCCAGCCTGGGGTCATTGCTATTTGGTAGTACGGCAACTAACCATCAGAGAGGCGATAGAAATGATCACCTCCCAAGCCAGGATCTGACCACTGGACTTCCCACCTCCTTGGTGAGTCTTGCTGTTGGCCTCCATGAGAGGTTGTCATTTTTGCTTATGGTTCTTCCTTGGTGTTCTCACATGTAGTAGGAGCTGGGATGGAAAGAAATGGGAGACTTGCCTATTTTATTTTAAAACACTTAATTACCTCTGCAGGAAATGATGGGAGAAGGAATAAATGACGGGAGGAGTTTCAGCTGCCACTCCCTAGTCTGCAGAAGGGAGGGCTCATTAGAGGAGAGATCAGGCTGCAGCCTCTAGAGTGGCACAGGGGTCCCTTGCTGCTGGCCACCACAGCCACCAAGGTGAAGCGGACAGTTGGCCCCTCCTGTGTCCTTGTCACTTCCTGCCTGAGTCTCTGGGAGAACTCTGATTATCCTGCTTTCTTGCCGATCTGCGATTGCCCCCAGAGGCAACACTGCATAAATCCTGCGGGAATTAGGAATTACTGGCAGGAACTTCGTATGGAGGAAGCGCCATGATCACCATCACTGAGCCGCTTGCTTTTTAGTGGTGCTGGGCATGGACCCAGGGCCTCATGCATGCTAAGCAGGCGCCCTGCCGCTGAGCTACGTGCCCAGCTCCCCAGATCCTTTTCAAATAAACACGCTCACACCAGCAGCAGCAGCAACAAAGAGAGCCAGATGAGCTGGAGTCCCCTGCGCACCTCCTCCACCTCCACTCTGTCCCTCGCTCCCGGAGGCCACCTCTCCCCGGGGCCGCTGTCATTCCGCTGCTTACACATGGGCTGCGTGGTGACCCTCCTCCGAGCGCACGGGGGTTTCTCCAGGAGGCTTGTCCAGAGCTGCGGTGGCTGGGCCACTGTTCCCCAGGCTGGTGGTCCCGGCCAGGGGGTGTGGGGCAGCTTCTCCTTCACCTCAGTCACGGTCACCTGACTCCTGCAGCGTTTTGCTATGGAATGCGTGTGCAATGCTATCTCATGATTGTGTGTTCCTGGTAACTAATGAAGCCAAGCATCTTTTCCTGGCCTTTTTTGTCTCTTTGTTGCATGATCTGTTAGTATTCTATTATTATTATTATT
>PVKS010054297.1:0-10113 GCA_004027875.1 Aplodontia rufa
AAAAAAAAAGAACTCAAAAAGCTTAATACCAAAATCACAAATAACCCAATCAATACATGGGCAAAAGAGCTAAACAGAAACTTCTCAACAGAATAAATGCAAAAGGCCAATGAATATATGAAAAAACTCTAACATCTCTAATAATCAGGGAAATGCAAATCAGAACTTCATTAAGATTTCACTTCAGGCCAATGAATATATGAAAAAAATAAAGTCCCAAATCTCTAACAATCAGGGAAATGCGAAACAAAACTTCATTAAGATTTCACCTCACTGCAGTCAGAATGACAAATGTCAAGAATATAAACAACAAATGCCGAGAAGAGTGTGGGGAAAGGGAAACTTTATGCACTGTTGGTGGGACCCAAACTCGCACGACCACTCTGCAAAACAGCATGGAGTGTCCTCAAAAATTTAGAGATGGAAACACTGTGTGACCCCGCAATCCCACTCCTGAGTATTTTCCCAGGAATATAAATTCAGCATGCCACAGTGACACAGCTACATCAATGTTTATAGCAGCACAATTCACAACAGCTAAATTATGGACTTAACCCAGATGCCCCTCTTTGGATGAATGGATCAAGAAACAGTGGTCTATGTATACCATGAAATTCTACTCAGTTATTTAAAAAATGAAATCATGCCCTTTGCTAGTAAATGGATGGAGATGGAGAAAATCATGCTGAGTGAAATTAGCCAAACCCAGAACTCAAGTGCTGAATGTTTTCTCTCATATGTGGGAGCTGCCTCTCAAAGGCCTGAGGGGTAAAACACAGCTGGTGCCCTGCAGGCTCCGGGAGGAATGCAGCCCTGTGGTCTTGCCAACTCTGGTTTAATCCAATGAGACACATTTGGACTTCACACCTCCAAAACTGTAAAATAAGAAATATGTGTGGGGGCTGGAATGGTGGCTCCATGGTTACAGCGCTTGCCTGGCATGCGTGAGGACACAGGTTCAAACCCCAGTACCACTTACACAATAAAGTGTTGGAGCAACAAAAGCCACCTGAAAAAAAAAATTGCCTCTGTCTTTCTCTCCCTCTCTCTCACTGTCCCTCTTTCAAAAATAAAAAAAGAAGAAGAAATGTGTGTTGTTTTAAGACATTTAAATCTGTCACAATTTGTTACAGCAACAATAGGAAACTAATAACCCATGGAAATTGATCTTCTCTGATTCAGTTCAAATTCTCCTTCCCTTTTGTTGGTTGAGGGTGGTTTCTTAATCTTCCACCACCTTCTGCGCTGGTCCTAATCCATGAGCATTTGTTTCAGCATGTTTCTTTATAACAGGTCTTTAATATTCATTGCAGAGAATTTTAAGCTCTCTGATAGTTCAAAATCCAAGTTTAAGTATAGAATTATTGCAGTTTAAATACCCATCTCTTTGTTGTTTTTTGTTTCTAACCTATTAGGAAATTACTGTCCATCAGTTGAATTCCCAACAATATATTATTGCCTGGAAGTGCCTTATTTGGGGGATCAGAGTCTTAACTTTTTACTTAAAAACCCTTTTGTTGCTCTCTTCTCCTGACCTACTTTAAATTCAGGATCCATTCTGACCTTTTGCTGGTACAAAAAATCTTAAAGTTCAATCACCACTGGAAAAAAATGATGCCACCAGCTGCTGGCTCTGTGGCGGGTGTGTCACACAACCTGACATCCTTCAAGGGCACATCAGCCTGGAACTAAGCTGTGGAGTCTCTGTATCCACGCTGTGGACCACACCCCCAAAGGGCCTGAACGATACAGGAAATGCGGATCAGTTCACTTCCAGGGCTTTTCTTGGTGAGCTGAGATTTCAGCAAGCTTGTCAGGACTGGGAAGAGGGCTGTGAGAACTTGAGGTCATGATTGGACGTGTAGTCCACATTTTCCTTACCCTCTCATCAGTTGTTGGACATGAAGGATGTGGTGCACATACACAGTGGAGTTCCTCAGCCATAAAGAACAAAAGTAAGCCATTCGCAGCAAAATGGCTGCAACCAGAGAGCATCGTGTTTAGTGAACCCAGCTCAGGGGTTAGAGTATCTTTCCTATGCTAGTGGGTGATGCTTGCTAGCCAGGGGAGCTCCTGGGAAAAGCTAGTGGGGGAAGAAAAAGGGCATCATGAAAGTAGAAGAAAGCCCAACAAGGTAGAAAAAGAAGATGGAGGGAAAGTGGATCGAATTCTGTGAAACACATGTACCAATAAGCCACAAGGAAACTCACCATTCTGCGTAATTAATATGCACCAATGAAAAATGTTATAGAAAAAAACAACTGCAATCCAGGTGCAAGAGCAAAAGACAAGGAATTGAACTATGGAGGCTTCAGCAAATGAACCCAGAAACATTCCCTGGTGGAAAAGGAAAATCTATAGAGGCGGAGGGTGGAAGGAAATCATCCTATGTTGGATTCGGTTCACTTCTCAACTGCTATTCAAGTCGCCTGAGACTCTACAACTTTCCACCCGTGATCAGTCTTCCTCCTCCACAGTAGTATAGTATGTCTGCAACTGAGGGTGAGACAGCCGCCCAGCCTGGGAGGGAATCCCCAGTCATTCTTTGTCAGTCTGTCAATACTTCTTCTCCGTTCCAGCTTCCAGGTAATCAGTCTTAGTAATTCCTGGAAAAGGAAGGGAAGCAGAAGTCAGGTTGCAACACAAGTGGCAAGGAAAATATATGATTTAAGCTGCTTCTCTCTCTCCATGCAGCTGAAATTTCAGAGGTAGCGTTTATTATTGTTGGGCAAGCACACATCATGTCAGGAGGTCGTAATAACTCTGGCAACAAGAAAGCTGATGGAAAGTTCCACTGGCTAGCCAGCTTCCTTTTAAAAACACTCACGGAAGGTGTCCTTTACAGAGAATGGAGAAGCCCATGAGGAAAAGGAAACTTTGAAAGACACTGTCTTTGTTCAGATTGTCAGGGTTCTTTCTCCATTTTCTTTACTTGCAGAAAGAAAATTGGAAGATTTCTTACTTAATAGGTCCAAAATCAAGATGTGGGACCTCTGCAGACTCTGAATCCTTGCTTTGGCCTCGTGCCCTCAGGTGACAGTAAGTGGCCCTGTAATTCAAATGGTGTGGATAATAAATGGCTGTCCACTCAGTACTTTAGGTTTTGGAAGCCTAAGGCAAAATTTGGTGAGTTTTCAGTGCAAACATTAAAATATTTTTTCCCGATGTTCTTTTATCAGAATAAATTTGAAGACTGATAATAACAAACATTTATCAGGGTCTTCTCATTTATAGGTTCTCTGTGAGCATATTGGATTTCTGCATATGACAAGCTACACTAGAAAGCATAAACTCTCAGTTGGTTTTTCCCAATTTGGTTTATATGACTCCAACAATAATCATTCAACATTTTTTCAACATACAACGAATATGTGTATTTTTGACAAAGTCAAAATTTATCTAGGTAGACTATGGTCAGCAAAATAAATACTCAGTCAAGAAAACCTTGAACTCCTTGAATAAAAATAGGTGTTTTTTTTTTTCTGAGTTTGATTAAGGCACCCTTATGCAAACCTTTGTGTAAGGAGTTCAGTTTCCTTAACTCTTGGACTTCACCATTCTCTCATTCATGAAACACAACTCTTCTTACAAAAGTGAAAATTACTGAGAAATCTAAGAATACATGAGTATCTATCATGACCTTACTCCCGTTCCAAATGAAGCTCTTTCTTCTTTAGCAATTGCTTTGCTTTGTCCCTGGTGAGCTGTGTCTTGATCCATACCCAATTGAGATCCAGAATCTAAGGCGCACGTCTTTGACTAGATGCAAGGGAAACCAGACGCTTATTGGATGGCCTTGTACTCTGTACAGGGAATGGGGAAGGTTCAATGGAGTCTGAGTGGCTGATTCACTAGTCCGATTCTCTTCCTAAGAACACTGGCCCTCAGATACATGGAAAATCTTGCCAGCTCCTCTCCCATGCTCCCCTGCTCCACTACCACCCTGTACCCAGGCCACCACCATCTCTCTACTGGGCTGAGCACATGGCCTCCTTGCCCAGACCCTCCTGCCACCATAGCCTCACAAAACCACTTTCCACGCAGCAGTTGAGTGCTCTTGCTATCCCTTGAGTACAGTTCTCCAGTGGTTTCCAATTCCACATCAGCGACACCTCACCCCTGAATTGCTCTCTGCCTGCCTCTGGGCATCCTAGTAAAGTGAAATTTCAACAACCTTCACATGCCTGTGTATACGTCATATATGACACTGTGCTGGGACGTTTTATATTAGAATATCCATATAGGTGCCTATACTAACTGCAATCCTTATCAAATTCCTTTCTCAAAACCCTTGAGAAACAGCCACAGATATCAGCAGAGTGGATCCTTAGGATCCTGTACTTGCACATTTGTCCTCTTTAATAGAATGTATTGGCGAAACCCTCTGAACAATATTTGCATGAATACTTTTGGTCCTTTGAGTACAAGTGCAGAGGTGGAAAAAGTGAGTTGAACGACACACACATTCCCAATGAGGGTAGGACAAGGTGACACTCCCCCTTCACATTTCAGCTCTCTGTGGGTTCTGCAGCTTAAACCGGTGCCCTGCACAGAGGTGCCAAGCGGCAGAGCTGCTGAATGATCCTGAAAGTCAGAGGCTGTGATGCTCTCACGAGGAGAATACCCATGTGAGATGAATTAGGGATGAGTTGCAGTGAGGTCACCCATAAGCACAGTGCTAAGAATCAAAATGCAGACTAAAGCCATTTACCGAGACTCCATCACAAAATAAAAATTATAAACAGATGGGGATGTTGCTTGGTGGCTAAGCCCCTCGGGGTTCAATCCCTGGCACCAAAAATAAAAAGAGAGAGAGAGAGAAAGAAAACACAAAGACAAAGGGGTTGATTGCATGACACAGAGCCTTGAAAAGGCTGTTCCCCACCCCCAGGATAATGCCAGTGCTGACATAGAAATTATGAATCTTAATTAATATGGATAATCAGGGGGCTGGAGTGGTGGCTCGGTGGTTACAGCACTTGCCTGGCATCCTCAAAGACCTCCCAGCACCACATACACAACTAAGTGTCAAAGCAATGAAAGCCACATGAAAAACTAAATGAAATTGATTCTCTCTTTCTCTCTCTCTCACTGTCCCTCCTCTCTCTTTAATAATAATAATAATAATAATAATAATAATAATATGGATAATCAGAAAAGCCAGCAAGGTCTAAAGCCAAGAGAAAACAAGAACACAGCTCACCAAACCAAACCTTGGCAGCAAACAAGATTTTGAGGGCAGTTTAAAAATACACATGCATATATGTACACATACATATGTATCATATATATGTGCATGTGTTGGTATGTATCTCCCAAGAATTGTTAAACAAAGGATTCTTCACAAAGGTGGGAGGACTTTTTAAACTTAGGATTATATGGTAATGTTTATTTTTTTACTGTTTCCTAGTTGGTTTCTGTGTATAAATACATTGAATGACTCAAGTCGAATGTTTGCCAAGGTAAACTAAAAACTCGCTTGTTGGTGCTCATTTTTCCATAGAATATAAATCTTAGATTTAATTTTCAGTGCACGATACTTTCCACCAATATACATCAGTGCATTCTGCTCAACACTTTCTGCCAAGGCAGTTTGGGGAATCAGACCAGAATCTGTAATTGATTAAATAGTCATAAGTATAAATAAAGTGGTCTTTGTTCTTAGGTGGTTCACTTACTACAAAGTATTTTGCTAGTACTCTGTATGTTTTTGGATATCTATATTGTCAGAAATGGAAATGGCCTATAATTTTTAATTAATCACATAATAAGCAGTCACTGAACACTACTGTGTTCCAGGCACCTTGGTAGGTCCTTGAAATACGATGGGAAACAAGGTAAGCAAATCCCTGTGCTCAGAGAGCTCACAGGCCACATGGATAGAGAGGCAGCCTCCTCGCCAAGGAGAGAATGAGTCTCCCTTGAGCAGGGGACAGTGCCAGCTCCCTGGATGCTTTTGAACAGGGACATCATCGGATTTTTTTGTGCTTTTACACTCAGCTAGAGAATTTGACTCACCTGGTCTCCAGTTTGTCAACGTCCCCTGCAGATCTGGGGACTTGCCACCTTCATTATCACTTTAGTGGATTCCTTATACTAATTGTCTTCATTTCTATGTCCATCTCTTTCTCTTGAAATCCCTGACTCTTACAAAAGACAAGGAAATTGCACAGATGATCATGAGAAGTAAAGAGAAGACAGAAGTTCCAGGAAGAAAGAGGAGAAGGTACGAAGACCTGGAGGCAGACGATGGCATGTTAAGAGAACCTAAACAAAGCTTATAGCTGCAAGCACTTAGAGCACTGAGCATGAGTCAGACCTCAAGCCCCCTTCGTGGATTTATCTCACTTAATCCTCACATGAAAAGATCCTGTTATTACATCAAAAAGCACTTGGCAACTCTGAGGCACAGAAGGGTGGGACCTGGCTCCAGGCCACTCAGATGGGATGCAAAGAAGCAAGTTCCAATGCCCTTGTTCCTACTGATGACTCCTTTTCTCCATCACCGGACAGTGAGGGGAGTAAGTCTGTGGAAGAGAGCAGCGCAAGGCCATGGGCAGCCTGGAAGTCCCTGGCCAGTGAATGTGAGCTTTTTGCTACAGTACTTGCAAGAACCAGAGGCAGGCTTAGAACAGGAGTGATGGGATTACATGGTTGCTTTAAAGACATGAAATGATCACAGGGAAGAAATCGCAATGGAAGGAAGCAAGACAAGCGGCTTTACATTGATAGAAAACCCTCTTTAAGCACTTTACGTGAACATATAGGAGCTTAAATCACTGCAGAAAACATCAAATATAAACTCCTCTAAGAGAATCTCTGCTCAACAGGACAATCAAGAAGCTGTTCCGTTTGGTTACCCAGGGATTCTGCCCAGGTATGACCAGGAAAGGCTCCTGGTCATTTAGAAGAGCAGAGATGGGGAAATGGAGCATGAAGGTATTCAGGCCACAGGAGGTCTCCAGAAAACCAGGCAGAGGATCCATCATGCCAGAGGACAAAGACGGGGAAGAAATGGGAAGGAGGAATAGAAGAATTTACAATATAACTGCTGTGCAGTGATAAGCCAGTGGTGTGAACGTGGTACACCAGCCAAAATCAATCCATTATTGGAAATTAAAATATTATTGTTTTGCTGTGGTCTGAGCTGGTATGGAAAGTGTTCTGAAGGCCACACATGCAGCTTTGGGCCACTTGGAATCACACGTTACCAAGGGAATGTTCAGTTTCTTCAACTCAGCACACAGTGTTGGAGCGCTGTGTGGAAATCAAAAGGTGGATTAAGGCCAAATTTTGCATAATCAAGAAAATAGAAACTATGAAAAGTCTGAAAGATATATTCTTATTTTAAAATACACAAAATATTATCCAATTCACTTAATTCTCTGTAAGCAGCTAATAATATCAAATGTTTTATTACAGAAAAACATCAGACTACTAAGTGCCCTACTCTTAGAATCCACAACAAAGCCATTTCTTAGGGGAGAAAAATCTCAGTAAACATGGCCCTAGGCTGCTTCCAGTCTTGCTCTCCTTTTAAAGGTTGCCAGTTAAACACTACTTACACATGCAAGAAAGTGTTCCCAGGGATTTCACTTGATTGATAGCAAGTTCCTTATGTGAGGACAAGTGTTTGACATCCTAGATCCACAGAAAGAACACCTGCGAGGACCCTGGCGCCTGTTCTAAGGAGGAAGGAAGTTTCTGAAGACTGTTGCTAACTGAGTCTCCCTGTGAGTCCTCCTCATGCAAGTACCCAGTTTCAGAGCTCATTTAGTTCAAGGTGTCATGTTCCTGTGTCCATCACCAGTTCTGTGTTGACCAAAGTGCTTGTATAAATTCCTATAATTTTTCAACAACTGATTGGCAGAAAGAATCACAAAGTTGTTGAGCTCAGATTCACACCTCTGAGGAACGTTAGTTTGGATTTTAGCCTATGTTTTAAACCTTGCAAAGTTTTATACATAGGCAAAGAAGAGTTTCCAGGAAAAACAGTTGATCTTCAAGCATTTGTCTCCTTTAGAACATGTTCCTTGAACAAAAGCAACAGCCTCCCGTTTGACACATTTGTTTGTCCAAGGTAATAGGAGATTAACTTTAAAATTTATATAAAGTATTTGTACAGATGTGTGCAGATTCTTTAATTCCAAATTCCACTTTTAAATATATTTGTGCATGATTTTCAGCTGTTCTGAACAAATTAAAATTGGCTAGAACTTTATTATATCTTTATTACTATGCTAGCCCTCTTAGGACTAGCTCTGAAACATGAGAGACTTTGCTTGGCTTTTTCTTTTACCCTAGATCAGAACTTCTGGAAGGTTTTACCTTAAACTTTGGGCCAATAATTGGAAACATAGGTCACAAAAATATTGATTGTAGATCACATAGACTTGTGTGAATCTCTCATAGAATGTAATATAAATGTAGACAAGTGGGGAAATTTTTCTGGGAAAGTCACTAAAAACCTGAACAATATTATTTGATGTGTATGTGTGTGTGTTTGCATCTACATAATTTTACTTGAACAGAATTTCTTTCCTTGACATAGTACTTTCAAGAATTCTTTTATTTTAAAAATAACATGAACCCAAAAAAGAATGAGCTAAAACATGAACAGACAATTCAAAGAGAAGGAAATGACTTTTAAACATCTGAAAAGATATCATGGTAATCAGAGAAGTGAACTTTAAACTATAAGAAGATATCTTGTTATCTCATCTATCAATCTAACAATGATTGAAGTTGATAATTATGCTATTTTGGTGAAGACGTTAAAAAAATACACTGTGATACATAGTTGGTGAAGTTATAAATTTGTTCAAATTTAGAGGTCAATTTGACTATATTTGTCAGAAGTAAAAAAGTCCACTGCAGTAATATTCCACTTTTAGAACTTCTTCCTGTAGAAATCCCATAACGCATGCATAAAGGTGTACTCACGTGACTGTTTATTACAGCATCACTGCACTAAAATCCTACACAGCTGCTCCCAAGAGTACGAATGAGCTATAGAAAATGACAGCTAATCAACTCCAAATTGTGTTAACTGGCAAGAGGAAGGTACAGCAGAGTCTGTGCACTACCGCAGGAGTGAAAGAAAGCGGAGCTGTACACGTGCAAGATAGCCGTGGACGTGAAGATGAGGAAGCTGGGAAGAGCAGCTCCTCTCTGGAGAGAACTGGAAACTGAGGCAGATCAGAGCGAAATGGAAATTTATGCTTCATGATGTATCTTTTCATACTGTTGGGTTTTTTTTTAACCATTTGCATGATTACTTGTATTTTTTAAAATACAATATTTTAAAGCCAAAAAACAGTGTAAGATATATTCTTGAATACTTGAGGTGAATAAAAAGTGCCAGCATACAATACAGAAATATTAACTATAACTACCAAGCTACACATAATATCTCTAGATCTATTCACCCTGCATAACTAATTTCATGCCCTGTGACCTGCGTCTCCCCATTTCCTCCTCTCCCCCTGGTAACTACCACTCTGTTCTGTTTCTACGTATGTGATTGGCTTTTAAGATTCCACACATAAGTGAGATCGTGCTATATTATTCTAAGTCTGGCCTATTTCGTTCAGCATGTCTTCCAGGTTCATCCATATTTCATTAGCAGAAGGATCTATTTTTAAGGCTGAATAGTATTCCATTGCATCTGTACATCACAATTTCTTTATCCAGCTATCCATTGACAGACACTTAGGTTTTTCCTGCATCTTCCTGTTGTCAATAATGCTGGAATGAATGTGAAGGTGCAGCTGTCTCTACAACGTGTTGAGTTCATTTCTTCTCATGCATAGTCCAGAAGAATTGCTGGGCAATGCAGTCCTGCCGTTTTAAATTTTTTGAGAAACCTTCGTAGTGTGTTCCGTCATAGCAACATCAACTTCCATTCCCTGCCGGCAGTGGTCAAGGAGTCCTGTTGCTCCACATCCTGACAGCACATTACCTCATCTTGCTGGTAGTAGCCGTCCTAACAGGTCTGAAGTGACATCTCTTTGTAGGTTGCATTTGCCTTTCCTTGGTGATCAGTGACTGAGCACCTTTCCGCACACCCAGCAGGCAGAACATCTCTGTCTTTTGTGGAGGATATTTACCCAG
>PVKS010054298.1:0-10113 GCA_004027875.1 Aplodontia rufa
CAGTGGGGGGGTCCATCACCAGGCACCTCCTCCCTGAGAGTGCAGAAGAACCTAAGGGGTGATGAAAGATCACTAACCATGGCCTAACCCAGAACAAGCAATAGCATTCCCAGAGGACAACCAATAGCAGGAGCCACCTGTGCAGGTACCACATGTTTAGAGCACCCTTTACCCCTAAATCCCCATGTAAAGAATCTTGGGAGCTCCACTTAGCAACTGACCTCTTCCTTGAGCAGGAGGCATATAAACACTCACAGGATTAGGTAGTATTATGGTCCAAATGATGGTGTCCCCCCTAAATCCATATATTGGACTCTAATACCCAATGTCATAGTTCTTAGAGGTGGGACCATTGGGAAGTGATTACTGCCTGAGAAAAGAAGTTCAAGAGAGCTCCCTTGCCCCTTCTGCCAAGAAAATGCCATTTGAGGCAGAGATCCCTCACCAGATACCAAATCTGTGGCAGCTTGATTTTGAACTTCCCAGTCTCTAGAACTGTAAGCAATAATTTTCTGTAGTTTGTAAATTACACAGTTTAAGGTATTTGTTATAATAGCCTGAATAGACTAAGGTAGCGCTGACATTGAGGACCAATTCTCAATGGCATCCCTTGACCTGAGACCATGATCTTCAAGAGGAGTGCCAATGTTACTTTCTCAGAGGCCTTCTCTGACCTTGACCTAAAGCATTCCCCTCTATGCACACACTCCAGCCACTTTATTATATTGGTTTATTTTGTTCATAGCATTGATTATATAAAATTAACTCTTCACTAGTTTTTGTAAATCTCCTTCCTTTAGAATTTCAGCTCCACAAATGAGAATCCTTTTCTGATTTGTTATCAGTAGATCCCCAGTTCCATGCTCGGGGTCTGGCCTATAGAGGCATTCATGAAATATTTGTAGAACAGACGAGCAAGCAAATGAATAGAAGTATGTTAAAACTCAGATTTGAGGGCTACATTCCCAACCCTCTGTGACCCAAATCTTCTCCTTCGATTTTTACTTGTTTGTTTACTTATTTAATTTTTACAGTGCGGGAGATGGAACCCAGAACTTTGAACATGCTAGGTGAGTACTCTACTAGGTGAGTACGTCCCCAGCCCACTCCCTCAATTTTAAATCTGTCATCTACTCCTTCATTACCTTGACTCATAACTTGAAATTTACATGGAGTACCAACGTACCATGCACGAAATTCAGAATGCTCCTCTCAGAACAGTTGTGAGAGGACAGTAACAACAACTAACATTTGGAGTGCTTACTAAAGGGCCAGTTCCCATTCTAAGCATGCATACTTGATGCAGTGCACTATTTAGATCCCAGGGATACAGCAGTGAACAAAAGACAAAATCCCTGCTTCTCATTAGCTAAAAAAGGAAGTAAATAGCAGAAAGATCAGTAGAGTAGAGGGAAGGGAAGAGGGGATGGAGGAAGGGAGAGAAAGGGGAGGTACTGGGGACTGAATTAGAGCAAATTCCATGCTTTTATAATTATGTCAAAATGAATCCTAATGTTATGTATAACTGAAAAGAACCAATAAAAAATCCCTGCTTTTAGCAATCTTAGATATTAGCTTTCTTAATCTGAAAAAATCCTTAAGATGTACATTCTGTAATAGAGGCTAAGTAACTTACGCAACATCACACAGGTACAGATGGCAGAGCCAGAGAGCTGGGCCCACAGCCTGTGGGGTTTTGTTTGTTTTGTTTTGTTTTGCTTTGGTACCAGGATTGAACCCAGGAGCTCTTAACTACTCAGCTACATCCCCAGCCTGATTTTTCTTTTATTTTTTATTTTGAGCAGGGTCTCACTAAGTTTCTTAAGGCCTCGCTAAGTTGCTGAGGCTGGCTGTGAACCTGTGATCCTCCTGCTTCAGCCTCCAGAGCTGCTGGGATTACAGGCGTGCACCACTACTCCCAGGTTAAGCCTGTGTTTTTTTTTTAAGGAGAGAGAGACAAGGACACTGAGGGAGAGGGTGGGGGAACAGAATCAATTTTATTTAGTTTTTCAACTGATTTTTGTTGCTTGGATACTTAGTTGTGTATGTGGTGCTGGGATTTGAACCCTGGTCCTCGTGCATACCAGGCAGGTGCCGTAACCACTGAGCCACCACTCCAGCCCTGAGTCTGTATTCTTAACCACTAAGCTACCCTGCCTTCGGAAGAGCTATGGAAATATGTTTGGCACATTTTTTTTAATGACTTTGACAAATTTAAGTTCTTGTTATTCTTGGTAGAAGGCATGGTGTGTTGTGGGGGTAGGAAAAACACTGGAACGAGGGAACTCAGATGATGCATGGAGTACATGATGCATGGGGGTGGCCTTTGGCATATCTTGGGCCAGGAGAGCACCAACTGTGCTGCGACTCTGGAGTCCTATTGCCCCCTCATTGGAGACTGCCAGACTTAGACTCACACGGAGTCAGGCTGCAGGGAGGAGGCTTCAAGGCCTCCCCATTGGCATGCACTTAGCTCTTTGTGTATTTTGTTGTTATCATTGTTTTTGCTAGAGTCCAGTCCTGGTCCTCCTCCTACAGATTTGTTGCCCGTGTTGTGGCCCTGCCCCATCCCCCTTCCCTTAGTCCTCTCATTCAAGAGGACAAAGGAAAAGTCTGGCCAACCCCCACTGGGCTTTTCTGGTTTTCTGTTTCCAGTGGAACAAAGAACAGCTCACCCAGTGCCCTCTGATCCTTGGAATGAGAAAGGAAAATAGTTCAACACTTAGAGTAACCCACACACTGCCCCCATCCCCATCGCTCACTGGTCCCAGCCTCTCAGGACGCCCAGCATTCCTGGCAAGGCTAGGCTGGGAAGGCGCCTCCCTTCTGCTTCAGGGAGCCGGTGGGACAGTGATGACTTCCATCTGGGCTGGCCTGTTTTCCACCCCTTAGGCTCCACCTGCAGCCTAGATGGAGCCAAAGGAAGAACACAGCATCCTGCTTTCAGTCTCATAGCTCCAGCCACAGATGAGCCTCCTAGCCTGTGGTCAGAAGATTTTCAAATGATTCCTGTAGGAGGGAGAGTTTGAGTGGGACCTTGGGAAAATCTCTTAACTCCACTAAGACTCAGTGTTCTCCTCTGAAAAATGGGTCAAATAATACACACTTCATACTGTTAAGGTGAGGATTAAAAAAAATTTTTGGAGGTACTGGGGATTGAACCTAGTGATGCTCTACTACTGAGATACACCTCCAGCCCTTTTAATTTATATTTTTATTTTGAGACAGGGTCTTGCTAAGTTGCCCAGACTGGCCTCAAACTTTCAATCCTCCTGCCTCAGCTTTTTGAGTCTCTACAATTTCAGATGTGCACCACTGGACTTGGCTGTTATAAATCACTTTATAAATTAGCAACCTGAGGATCAGTCAAGAGAAGGGACTTTTCCAAGGTCACCATGGCTAGACCTGACAGCTCTTATGGTCCAGTGGCCTCTCTCCTTCTCTTAATCTGCTCCTGAGAATACCAGATCACATGGCGCAGAGATGACCTAAAGCAACCTCACTGATCTCCACTATCCACCTATTCATTTAGCCATTAAGTCCTTAATGAGTGGCTACTATGTGCCAGGCACTGGGCAAGACACCATGAATGTAGCATTGGAAAAAAGACACAAGTTTCTGTTTTTACAAAGCTTACATTCCGGTAGAAAGAGATAGAAAATAAATAACATAAATGAGTAAAACATGTAGTAAGAAGAAAAATGAAGAGAAAAATGAAACAAAAGAGGGGCATGGAGTGCTACTCTGTAACATGATAGTCAAAGAAGCCTTCATAGAGAAGATGACATTTGTGCGTAGTCCTGAATGAAGTGAGGGCACGAATCAGGCGGGTATCTGGAGGGAGAGGATTCTGGCTGGAGGCCAGTGCAAATGCAAAACCCTGGCACCCTGGAGGCTGTTTGGGGAATGACAAGGAGGCTGGTGTGGCCAGATAATTAATGAGTGGTAGGACTGGTAGGACATAAGGTTGCACAAGACAAGAGGACAGATCAGACAGCACTTTGTAAGGACTTTGGCTCTTAGTCTGAAACAGAGATCCATTAGAGGGATTTAAGCAGAGGCAGGACACAATCTGGCTTGATTTTTCAGTGTTACTCTGGTTGTTGTGTTGAGAGTCGGGTATATAAGATCCAAGACAGAATAAGCAGGGAAATCCTTTAGGAGACTGGTGCAAATCTTCAGATGAAGCATGATGGGAGCACAGACCATGAAGGTGGTAACAAGTGGTTTGATTCTGGATATATCTTGAAGGTGGAAATATGGTCTCCTAGTGGCATGGATATGGGGTTTGAGAGAAATAGGAGTCAAGAATGACCTTGAAGAGCTGGAGTGGTGGCTCAGTGGTACAGTGCTTGCTTGGCATGTGTGAGGACCTGGGCTCAAACTCCAGCACTACATACACAAATAAGTGTCAGAAAAACAAAAACCAGATTAAAAATAAAATAAAATTGATTCCCTCTCTTAAAAAAATAAGAATGACCTAGGTCCACAGCAGCTTTCCTTTCACAGTTTATTCTTCCTCTTGTTCATCTTACACATGCAGGCACCAATATGTGACTTCCAAAGCTAAGATCAGACCTGTCGGTGCCCTGCTTCAAAACCTCAGCAGGCTCCCTACTTTCTCCAGAAGAAAAACTGCCAAGATCCATAGCATGCCAATGAGACCCTAAATGATCTGCCTTGTTTACTGCCACTCCCACCTCCCCAATCATTATACACCAGTCACAGAGTTGCATGCCAGGCCCTGAATATGCCATTGGTATCCAGAAATCCTGGAGTCTGCTCTGTGACTCCCTGGGCCAGGAAAGCCCTCAGCTTGGTTCAGTTGTTTTCTTTCTCTAGGGCCTGGCCAAGCTTGTGTTTTACACGCACACAGAGGGAGGAGCCCCTTAAGATAGATCTGCCTGAACACTTACACACTTGCCAAAGTAGTCAATAAGGGCTTGTTAGTAGATGGGTGTCCCAGGTACTTAGGAGGCTGAGGCAAGGGGACTGCCTGAGACCAAGAATTTAAGGCCAGCCTAAGCAACATGGTAAGACCCCATCTTTTTTTTTAAATCTTTATTGAATGAAAGAATTTTCTAGTATGTTTTAGTAGTGATATTAACAGATCAGAGAGAAATATTCATTGGAATAAGGAGAGAATCAGAGAAAGTGGTAGAGATGCCATTTGAGCTTGGTTTGCAAAACCAAGAGTTTTCCAGGCAAAAAGAATTCTCAGGGATGTGCAGCTCAGTCTTGCTTCTCACACTGGTCACAAACTGGCAGCCAGGAAAATGAATATGGCTCACAGATGCTTTGGGCTTAGCTCTCCACTCCCCACCCATCACACAGTGTTTTCAAAAGTAATGTGAGGAGACATGCGTTATGGTTGGCCATGCCACAAGTTGTTTTTACAATTGGCCAACTCTCACACTTAGGTTACCTGCCAGGGCTGCAGTGGGGAGTGTGGCCCTGCACACATTTGAATTTCCTCTCCTGGTCAGGGAAGCCTAGTTCCTGATCACTGGGCAAAAATCCTACTGCTTAATGGGTGGACTTCCTTGGCTCACTGAGATAGGGCTCCCATGCCACATAAGCACCTGACATGCCAGGACTGATCAGCTGGTAAACCATGGGGATGAAGACCCAAATGACCACCACCTACAGGATGAACATCTCTGCCTCAGACCCTCTGAAGTATTCTAGAACTGTCCTCATGCTGGTTGTTATAGTTTGGATCCGGAATGTCCCCCAAAGTCTTCTATTCAAAAGTGGGGCTTTTAGGCAATGATTGGATCAAGAGGTCTCTGACTTCACTCATGAATTAATCCATTGATAACTGAATGGATTGCTGCGAGGTGGGACCTGATTGGAGGAGGTAGGTCACTGGGGGTGTACCCTCAGGGGGTTTATCTTCCCTCTGACTCCTTCTTCTTCCTCTCTTTGCTCCCAGGAGGCTATGAGTTAAGTAGCCTTCCTCCTTTACACTCTTCTGCATGATGATCTATCTGCCTCACCTCAGGCCCAAAGCAATGGAGTCAGCCTACCATGGACTGCATCCTCTGAAACCATGAGCCAAAATAAATATTTCCTTTTGTTAGTAGTTCTTGTCAGGTATTTTGGTCACAGTGATGAAAAGCTGATTAATACACCAGTAGGAAGAGACAGACTGGGTGGGAAGTATGTGGGCAGCAGCTGCAGATTCCAAACCAGGGTTTGGCTTGCTTTGACCTCCAAGTACTCAAAACATAGAAAACAGGAATCCCAGCATTCCCTCTACAGGCTTCCATGTCAGTGGGTGATCACATTCCAGTAAGAAGCCTCACCATGTAATGACAAGAACCATGGCTGAACTTGAGGTTCAGGTATAGCTGTGCCACAAAGGGCCAGGGTTTATCTTCTTCAGCTGCTATGCAAAGGAACTGGGCATCGGGGACACTGGGGGCTGAAATGGCACAAGGTGAGGTGTGGACTTCTGTAGTTCCCATCTGGAATACTGCAGGCCAACTAGAGGAGGCATGGAACCCTTCAGACACTATCAACTGCTGTCGGAGACACAGTTCCAGCTGGCTATGTGGAAATGAAGGTGAAAGCAGTTCCACCCCTTCCATCAAGCTGACATGGGCTCTCTCATGCTTGTCCCTGTTGCTCCCACAGCATCCTGGTTTCCAGCTGCATGGAACAAATCAACACACTACAGCCAAAGCCAGGTCCCCTAGTCATGTCACAAATATGCCCATAACACAGAGCCCACCCACAGTTACACCAAATACCACATAGTGTCTCCCTGTGTTTACAAGCTTCACTCATGGCCATAGTCAAGCCCTGCCCAGTCAGCCTCTCTCAGTCTTAGGTGCCTGTGTGGCCTTACAGCCCCATACTCAATGTGCCCACTTTCTTTTGCAGCCACAATGGTCTAAAGTGTCTCACCCAGCACTTGGCTGGGATGAGACAGTGGCAGTCATGCAAAGGAAACCACCACCAACAAAAACCTAAAACCATTTCTCTAGGGCTTTGCAATGTATTCCATAGAGTTTCATTGCAAAGTTTACCTTCTCTATTCTATTTGACTTTGACAAACAGTACGACTAGGGATTTGTCTCTCTGTGTTCATAAGCAGCAGAGCAGAAAAGGGCAGAAACAGGAGGACTAAACCACACAGAGTCAATCTCTTTCATCCCAGGAACCTCCCTGGAGTTGTTCCAGGCACATGAAATGGCTGTCAGAAACATGGTCTATCTTCTCCCTCTCTCTCCCTCACCTCCCGCCCATGCACTAGCCCAGTTGCCTACAACTGCTACATTGGGTGGATTTGCCATTGTGTGTCCTCTAACTGGAGAGCTCCTGTATGTCTTCCACGTGGACTTTAGGAGCAGCCAAGCTATGCATAGACACAGTGACTGCAGTCATTTAGCCCTACAGGCCACCACCAGTGGTTCCAGTTTTACCAAGTGCTTTTATTATGCCCAGTGATGGGCACACAAACCCACACCAGCCCTCCCTCTGCCCAGTGCTCAGTACCTCTCACCCAGATGCTTCCCAAATGTGTGGGACTCAACTGCTGTCCAGGATGAGCCAGTGCCTTCCAGCCGCTGCTGTGTTTGTCTAGCATTTCCCAGTGAGCCGTGCTCTGTGAGCCTGTGGTCAGGCAGATTTGCAGCTCATCTGGCCGTTGGGACCAGCTAATGCAAGGGGCCCAGTGGTGAGAATGTTTCCCTGCCCTTCCCTACCCTCCGTGTGTATCTCTATGGAGTCCCGTGCAGACTGAACCACTTCTAGCACACTCCCCTCATTCAGCACTTTGTCCTGGAAAGGACCCTGCCAGGCAACTTGGGCTAAATTCACACTTTGTGCCTCAAACCAATGCCCTTTGTGTATACCCAGCTGGCTGCCAATGGGCACGCTGTGCTTGGTCCTTTCTAGATTATAAATGGGCACCACTTGTGCTGGGCTACATAAAGACAATCACTTTCAATGAAATAACATCTCCTTCTGCACCGACTGTCAAAGTCAGAAATGCTAAAGGCCCACACCACTGTTCTTTGATGGCCTGTTTTAGGAGGGCAAAGTCAGTCTGGCCTGCTGCTATATATTAGATGACATTGGAAACCACTTAAGCAAAGAACTTAAATTTTCATTTCGAAGCAGGTCAAACAATGAATTCCAGCATTCCAGAGTTGAAAGGTGAGTAAACACCACCTAATCCAAGGGTCACTAATGTAAATGCCTGAAGGCACCACAGCAGCTAATGAAAATGAAGGAGGTGGGGAGGGCAGAAAATGGGAGAGGGGGTGGGGAACAAGAGCTCACATGCCTTTACATAAAGGCATTTCAAATCATTTTCATGTGCCAAGCAACAAAACATGTCTGCAGGCCCTTCAGATCAAAGAGTTGCAAGTTTGAGACTTCTGTGGAAGACAGGAAGCCCAGAAAGAGGAAAAGACCTATCCAACGACACCTAACTGGCCAGCGACAGAGGCCCCTGCACAATTATTTGGTAAAATGAGTCCTGTCATGTTTTCATCATGCTCATTCTTTCATTCATTCAGCAAAAAAGTCCTGAGCCCACAATGCCCTAAACGTCCTCCTATGTTGTCACATCACCAAGAGTAAACCAGACATGTCTTATCTTCAAGAAGTTCTTCATCCAATAAGAAAATAGCAAGAACACAGCCTGGAAAAATTGAGATTGAGAGCAGGTAGTGTGGGCCCTGAATGCCAAGTCAAAGCATTTGGATTTTATGCTGTGAGCAACAGAAAATGCCTGGGAAAGTCTAAGCGGGTCTCACACAGCTGTTCTGTAGGCAGATTTATCAAGCAGCAGTGACAAGATGGATTGGAGACAGGCTAGTGTGTTGGGGGTATAACTGGAAGCACAGAGCCATTGAAGAGACCAACATCTACACTTGAAGTAATGAAGCTGGGGGTCACTAAGGCGAGAGGAGAAAGGGTGAATAAGTCAGACACTGCAAATCAACAGTGGGGGTCTTCTTGAGGTAATGGTGTGTGTGTTGGGGAAATGGGCCAGGGGTGAAAAAGAAGGGTTGGCAAGAGGCCAGAAGATGAAGGATCGAGATGATTCTTCTCTGGAATGCCAGCAGAGAGGAAGAACCTAGAGGACATGGGTTGGAGGAAAGTGGGTGAGTGGGGATATCCAAATGTTTTTCTATGACAACAGTCTGAAGATTAATAGAAATAATCTAGTATTATCTGTTTTATGTTATTGCAGCCTCTGCTTCCTCAGTATGGAAAATTGAGCCTGGGCTTTTTGACCTCACAACTCTTCTATATGCCCTGAAGTGACCCCTGGGGAAATCCCACTCAGAGCCTCTGGTTAAAATGGTCCACCAATTTAACAAATAGTAATCAAATAAATAACTAAAATACAATTTCCACCTCTGGCCTCTTTCTATATCCCACTCCAAAACAGCTCTGTGGGAAAGTCAATTTGGGAATTTCCCACATGTGTCTATGAGTGCAATGCAAGAGCAATGGTCTGAGTCAGCTATAGCCTTCAAATTTTGGTATTTGCTTCTCATATCAAAGGCAGCATGAGAGCCCTGGTGCAGTAAAATGGTTCCCAGTGATACCTTAGAGACCACCTGGGACTTCTGTGCTGGCTTCCAAAGGCCAAGGCCTAGGCCACAGGTAGAGAGCCCTGCCAGGAATGCAACGGAGCCATCAACTCCATTCCATCCACTCTTCCCACACCCCCTAGGGATGATCTATTTGCCTTGAGTTCCCTCTCAAGTTGCCCTTTATTGTGCCCTCTGGGTGAATAAGCCAGAATCACTGCAGGGCTCCAAAAATAGACAATGACTTTCAGTTTAAACTGTGGTCATGGAAAGGGGACTTGAGAAGCTGCAGATGAAAATGAACACGAGGGATTCATGGGGTTCTGGGAAAAGAGAAGGGACTTTGGAGTTCAACTCTGGTTCAAATCTCAGCTTGGCCCCCTACCAGATATGTGGTCTGGTCCTAGTTTCTTTGTGTCTAAAATTGCAATTATGATATTTCCTTCACAATATTACTATGAGGATTAAGTGTGATGATGCATGCACATTTCCTGGCACATAGTAGATGCTCAATAAATATTACTTTCATCTTTCACATCTTCTGCTTTTAAGACAA
>PVKS010054299.1:0-10113 GCA_004027875.1 Aplodontia rufa
AATGGTGCTGGACAAACTGGTCATCCACTTGCAGAAAGTTGAAATTAGACCCATATCTTTCTCCTTGCACAAGAATCAAATCAAAATGGATCAAAGAGCTTGGTATCAAACCAGCTATGTTGCAACTGATAGAAGAAAAAATTGGTCCAACACTTCAACATTTAGGAGTAGGCAAAGACTTTCTCAACAGGTCTCCGAATGCCCAGCTATTTTTGATAGACTAATTCCCCCTGCCATTTTCAATTCTTTTTCTTATAGTTTCCCATCATTTGTATTTGATATACTAATAGTTCTATTTTGTGAACTTGTTTAATTTTGATACTTCTAATGTTAAATCTCATTCTCAATTCATTGTTTTCACATTTGGTTTTCAGCCTTAACATTTTGAATGCAGAATTTTTTCTTCAAGAAATTCTATGGCTTTGGCTTTAACACTGAGGTCTGATGTGAATGCATTTACTTCAATTCATTTTCCATGGTCTGTTGCTTTTCCCATATGGATGTACAGTTTTTTTTAACACCATTTGTTGAAAAGACTATATTCTCTGTTGAAATTAGTTGGTTACTCTGTCAAAAAAACAATTGATCATGTATGTGTCTATTTCTGAGTCTTTCTTTCTGTTGATGTATGTGCAGATGCATGTGCATATTACATTATCTCGACAGCAATTTCATAGTAAGTCTGTATAAGGCAGTACAAGTTGTCCAGTTTTGCTCTTTATTTTCAGTTTTTTTTGAGGGGGCTGTTAGATATTTTCAATTCATAAAAACTTTAGAATCTTCTTTTTAATTTCTATAATAAACTGCTGCGATATTCATTAGGGTTATGGAAAATCTACAAATTTCAATGGAATTGACATTGTAACAACATTGAGTTTTCCAGTTCATTAATTCAGCAAATCTTTCTATTTAGGTAGCTTTTTAAGAGAGAGATGGGATCTTACTGTGCTGTCCAGGCTGTCTCAAGAGCACACAAGTGCTCTTCCCGCCTCAGTCTCTCAAGCAGCTGGAACTATAGGAGCTTAACACCACGGTTTCTCTTGGCAGGGTTCTGTGTTGAACAGATTTTTTTTGATACTTGAAAATTATATTTTAAAATTAATTTCCTATTTTTGAAATTTATAAAAATGCAAATGATTTTTTTATATTTATCTAATGATCTTCCTAAAGGTTCTAGCAGCTTTTTTGAAGATTTTTCTATATACATGATCAAATTTTCTGTCAATCATTTAATAATTCTACCTTTGTTCCCTTCTAAGTATTGCATATCTTCTTCTTGTGAATTCTTTATCACTATTTTTAAAGCTATTTAATTATGATGTGTCTCAGTGGTGTTTTCCTTATATTTATTCTAGTTGGAGTATTGTTGGATTTACAATACTTTTGATGAACTGAAAAATTTTCAGCATTACTATGAAACATTTTTGACCATTCCCCCTTCTGGAATTAAGTCCACAGGAGTGAGGTTTTTTTCCCTTCTCTATCCATTCTCTTTCTTTCCTTTGATTTAGAGAATCTTTGTCTTCAAGTTCATAATCTGCAATATTTGAATGTTTCTTAAAGTAATTGGAGTCATTTTTTAAAATCTTAAATGTAATATATTTGATGTATTTTTCAATTTTAAATATCCTTTCTGGCTCTTTTTTCAATTACTTTCATTTCTCTCACTGTTCATATTTTCCTTTAAATCACTGAGAATATTTATAATAGCTATTTTAAGTTCTTGTCTGCTAATTCCATGATCTTTCTCATTTTTCACTTTGTTTCTCTTCAGGGATTTTCTTTCTTCATTGTAAGTCTCAGGATTTATATGATGGACATTGTGAATTTTACACATTGTGAATTTTGTTGTTGGGTATCTAGTTTTTTTTTTTGTTTGTTTGTTTTTTTTGGTCATCAGACTTTGTTCTATATTACGATATCATCCCACGCCAGTCAGAATGGCAAAAATGAAGAAAATAAACAATAATAGATGCTGGAGGGGCTGTGGAGAGATAGGCACACTAGCACACTGTTGGTGGAGCTGCAGACTGGTACAGCCCCTCTGGAAAGCAGTGTGGAGAAGCCTCAATAAACTAGGGATGAGCCCACCATATGATCCTGCTATTCCTCTCTTGGGTATTTTCCCGGGGGATTTAGAATCAGCACACTACAGTGACACAGCGAAATCCATGTTCATAGTAGCTCAAAAGCTCCATTTACAATAGCTAAATTATGGAAACAACCCAGATGTCCCTCACTGGATGAATGGATCTAAAAACTGTGGTATACATATACCATGGAGTTTTATTCAGCAATTAGAAATAATGATATTGCAGCCTTTGAAGGTAAATGGATGGCTATGGAAGAAATTATGCTGAGTAAAATCAGCATAACCCAGAGACCCAAGGGTCAAATGTCTTCACTCATCTGTGGAGGCTAGAGCTAGACCCTGGCTATTGAGAAAGGAGGTCTGTTATCAAGTTTTAAATCCAGATAAGGTGTAATGTCATACAACCTAAGGCATTTGTAGAGATGCATTGGGAAGGAGGGGAAGGGGAAGGGTAATGGTGGGTAATTGGGGGGACTCTTAGGGGGTAAATCTAATATTCAGAATGTATACATATATTTTTTCATTAGAAGCATGTTTGATTGTTCAACAAATTTCTGAGTAAAATTAAAAATAGAGTAGTAGACTATCTCAAGGCCATCTGTGTATGTGTAGTTTACATCTTAGTAATTTCTGGAACATCCTAAATAGTTTTCATAAGATAACATACAAATGGCCAACAAGTATTTGAGAAATTGCTTAAGGTCATTAATCACCAGAGAAATGTAAATCAAAACCACAATGAGATACCCTGCTCACCCCAGTAAATATGGCTATTGTCAAAAAGATTAAAGATAATAAGTGGTGGGGAGTGTGTGGAGAAAAGTGAATCCTTGCACACTATTGGTGGAAATGTAAATTAGTGCAGTCATTATGGAAAACTTTATGGAGGCTCTTTAAAAATCTAAAAAAGTAGAACTACCATAGGAGCCAGCCATCTGCTACTGGGTATGTATCCAGAAGAACCGAAACCAGCATCTTGAAAGTACTCCTGTACGCCCAAGCTCATTATAGTACTATTCACAAAAGCTAAGTAACAGAAATTACCTAATGTCCTTCGACGGATGAATGGATGAAGAAAGTGTGCTACCTATATACAACGGAATATGATTCAGTCATAAAAAGAATGAAGTTTTCTAATTTGCAGCAGAATGAATGGAACTGGAGGACATTATGTGAAGTGAAAGAAGTCATGCAGAGGATGACAACAACTATATGATCCTACTTATATGTGAAATTAAAAAGTGGATCTCCCAGGAATATAGAATGCTGCTTACCAGAGGCTGGGGAGAGTAGGGGAAAGGAGTGGGGGATATGGTGAAAGTTTAATCAGTGAGCACTAAGTCATAGATGGGAGCAAGACGTTCTGGCTTGCTATTGTATAACAGGGTGATTAAAGATAATAATGTGCTGCATATTTCAAAAAACTAGAAGGAATTTGAAAGTTTTCATAAATGATAAATGCTTGCAGAGAGATGTGTTAACTGCTGTGTAGATTTCAACATTATGCAATGTTTATATTAATTTAAATACTGATTTCAACATTGTGCAACATTTACATGCATTGAAATATTGATCTAAACATTGTGCAATGTATACTTGTGTCAAAAAATACATATTACCCTATGCATATGTATAATTTTTTTGGGTTCATGCATCAGTTAAAGCATAAATTAAAATATAAAAAGCAAATTTCTGGGACAAGAAGGTGGTATAAAAATCAAATTTCTAGTACAAGTGGAGATTGTTCATTATCCACCTTCAGGAGGTTTCTTAGTGCTTATTCTGGTGCTCAGGACACAGTATATAAGTTTCTTCTGTTCTTTACTGACAGATGGCTTCTTTTTTCTAATTGTTCACTTAAGTTGTAGTCATTTGAAATTCCTGGTTTCATATGGGCAACTTAAACTTAAAATATTTGAGGCCCCAAATCTTAGTTCTTTGGACACCAGTGGGTGTTTAAACATCAGCATCTCTATAACTTCCATCATCAAAACTCACTCCTAGTACTCAGAATATTTTTTCTCTTAAAAAAGAAAGAGGGACCATGAGAGAGTGAAAGAGGGACCGTGAGAGAGAGAGAAAGAGAATCAATTTTAGTTTTTCACGTGACTTTTGTTGCTCCAACACTTCCTTGCATATGTGGGGCTGGGGTTTGAACCCACAGCCCTGTGCATGCCAGGGAAGTGCCTTAATCACTGATCCACTGCTCCTGTCTCCCCACCCTGTTCCTCTTTTATTTAGCACTCAAAAGAATGTTACATCTTTATTTGGATGGCTATCAGAGTATGTGGTCAGATGGTCTTATAAGATTTTCATTTTATCTAAACAGCCACTAAAGTCAGAAATGAAAATATTCATTATGCTTAACAAATTTTTCATGCAGTGATACAGCTATCAGTATTTTGTTAGTAGTTTTAATTGTTTTCCAAAAAATGATTCAATTTACAAGACTTTTTCCAACTGCATTTATGGTGATTGCATAAATTTTAGTCTTATAATTACTTTTCTTAAAAGTATGTATAATACAATGAATCTTTTTCTTCTTTGGACTAAGCTCTCAGATAATTTCTAAGAGAAAGAATCTTCAAGTTGAAGTGAACATGTTTAAAATTTCTATCTAGTTCTAGAAATCTTTTTTGCCTCTATATCTTAGCAATTTAAGAAATGAAACTGAAAGAGGATTCAGATTGAATAGTGGCTGGATATTGGTTTTCTAGTTTTCATTCTTTTATGAATAATAAATGGGGCTAAACTAATTCTGGAAAAAGATGGTAGTTCTTACTCACCTAGCAATATATCCAACACAAAGAAGAGGTCCTTTCATAGGCAGTGATGTGGCCCAGGTAGTGACATTGCAGAAATACAGCAGCTATTTGCATTCCTGTTTTGCCAGGAAGAGGTGCTATTCAGTGAACACCTGCAACTCTTACTTTGTTGTACCTGGTTCTAATGTAAGATAGTTAACATAACGTACCCCTGTCCTGCACATTTTGTAATGAAAATGTTTATTTCAAATTATGCAATTTTCTTTGGGTTCTGGCAAATACTTGGGCATCCTCACAAATGTTTATCTTGACCTGAGCTGTTCAAGAGGGGAAAGTCAGCTGGGAGAAACGCTTCCCAGGAAAGACGTGCGATCTTTGGATCTCTTGCAAAGATTCCCAGCTGCTTGTGAAGGATTCCTGCCTGGGGAGTAGATTGCAAGCATCTTCTTCTTCCCTTCTTGCCAGTGCTAACTTTGGGCAAGTCACCCTGTCTCTCTGTTTCTCTTTGGTAAAATACAACCCTGCTCTGTGATTACCCCAAATCTTTCCCAACATTCCAGAGGCTATGTGCACCTAGCTTTTTGTATTTTTATAAAGGTTAACCAGTTCCCTAGGACTTCTACCTTTTTGTTCATGCCACTATTATGCTCTTTAATGAATTGTATGGTTATCATCCTTTTCCTATGTTCTTCGGAAGGCCTTTCACTCAGCTGCGAACTGCTGGAGGCCATAGATTGTCCTATGAGCCCTCATGTTTCCCAGCTTCAATCTACATAGCATGAAACAATTACTCAGTAAATACTTGTATGAGATTTCCATTACAAACTTCATTTCACCAATGCCATTTAAATTTTTCCTGCTAATGTTTCTTTGCCTGCCAGCAGTTAGTGACGCACATTTTCATATCTTCTTTCATCTTTCATGTTTTCGTAATCTTCCCAAGTGCACTCAAGTGATTCCTTTTTCCTTTCCATTCACTGTGTGTGTAGGCATTGTAATAGCAGTGCCTTGAAAGTAGTTCTCTGAATCAATGCTTTCTGCATGTGACCAAGTATAGTCATGACACCAGATAAAGCAGGACTAAGGTTTTAAGCTCTGAAAAAAATTATGCTTTGCTTTCTCAAATGCATTTACTTACAAAGTAATCTAAGTCTTTCTTTGTACTTGTATTGATTAGTTATCCACAGAGAAAATGCTGCTGACTTCTTCACATAATCCAAATTCAGTAGTAACTGAGCCAAGTTTTTCTTACATAGGAAACTCCCTAGACTGTGTTCTTCCTTCTTAGGTCAGAGGTTTCTATGTCCCTTTATATGCAATGTAGATTTATTTTCTTTTAAAGAGAGGAGGAGAGGGGGAGAGAAACAGAATCATTTTTATTTATTTTTTATTTTTTCATCTGGCCTTTGTTGCTCCAACACTTAATGGTGTATGTGGTGCTGGGGTTTGAACCTCGGTCCTTGTGCATGCCAGGCAAGTGCTCCAACAGTTGAGCCACTCCAACCCTACAATGTAGATTTCTATTGCACATTTTACACCTGATATCAAAGGATGCTCCATGGAAGATACAGAAGAATGGGGTCTAGAGGGTAACTGAAAAGTGGAAATTCTATGCACGCTTTGCTGGGGCTTCAACCTCTCTTATTTTAGCTAATCTGACATAACCACCCAGCTTGAGTAATTTTACCTAATTATCCATCTCTGTCTTACACGAATATACATACTTGATAGAATAGTATGGTAGTTAAATCCAAATCTTGAGATTGGGCACACTTAGCTTAAATCTTAACTTGTCACTTTTTTCTTTTTTTGCATCTGCTATTTTTATATTTTGCAACTGTTAATTTAGGAAGTTATTTTTAGCTTTACTCTGTTCAAGGTTCCATGTTGGTTCAGTGGAGATGACAGTATTTATTCTGTTGTTGAGTAAAGTAAACGAAATGATTTGGGTTAAATTCTTAACACAGTGGTTAACATTTAGTAAGGTCTCAATGGCTACAATCCAGCAGAGATTCTCTCTTGTTTAACTGCAAAGATCTTCTGCTACCTCATGGTGAATATGGTTACTGAACTTCCCGCTTTTCTTCTGGCATAATACACTCCCCCTACCTAACCCTAACGTGAACAAGTTCCCCAAGTCAGGAGTTCACAAGATAGCCAAGCACACCATGCTCCATTGGTGGGGAAACACAGATGAGAATCTTTAAAGGGGAAAAAAAGGCTTTTGGCCAAGTAGCTTCAAGAGAATTCAGACACTAATCTCAACCACTGACTCATGGGATAACTTCTCAGACTCATTAAAAGCCCGTGTATTCCAAGTTTATGAACACTTAAGCATGAATATTTCCTGTCTCTAAGCACTACTTTGTGACATGGTAAACTAGGAGAAAGGGAAAACTCATTGTGAGAGTTTTCTCCAAGGAGGAGACAATTATTTGAATTTATTTCCAAAAGAATAAAATTATTTAGAGTGGAATTGTGTAAACTCAATTATTCCTACAGGATGTTAAGAGGTGATAGATAGTGAAGTAATTCCTTGATGGTGTGGGAAATACAGGTTAAATAACTGTCTCTCCATCATGGTATCAATCTTTTATCTCTAAGAAAGGTGAGTAGGCAAGTGCAGTGTTCAGAATTCTTAAATGAACTTGAGAACAGCACTTTTTAATGGAACATTGAGGGGACAGGTCTTCCACAAAACCACTTTCGGCTACTCTGGCCTCAGGCCTTTGTTCATGGGGTCAGATAACCCAAGATTTGCTAAAAAGTGATCAAAGTGATATAGCAATAATTATGATGCCACGGAGCAGGAAAAAAAGATAAGACTGGGTTTAATGTCACCTTTCAAAAGAAGTAACACTTTCAAAAATTAATCCTTAGAATACTCCTAAAACCTCAAGTCCCTTTATAAGACTATTCATCATTTATTATTTATAGTATTAAAACACTTAATAACTAATTGTCCATCAGTAAAAAATTGCTTCGATAAATGATTCAGTCAAGAAAGCAGAACACTGCACCAATATTCAAAGAATGGGGGAGCTCTACATACACTAACAGGGAAATAATCACAGTTCTGAGAACAAAACCTCCAAAGGGTAGAGGAGATAAATACAAAATATTTTCAAAGTCAAGCACCATTGTCCACATATAAATGAATGTGCATGCTTGTACACATGGATGCAAAAGAGAACAAGGATTCTGGCTTTCAGTTTTTACTGTGTGACTTCTGTTCTAGCATGTAAGACATTGTGAGATCCTTTACTTCTGTCCTGAAAATGAGATGAAGCTAGACAATCTAGAGTCATACCTCCAACAACTGAGGACAGAGAAGCTTAAAAGATATGAGCTGATCCTAGGAGAGATCACGCCACAGTTGCTCTCTTCCTGCGTAAGTACAGTGGAAGAACCATCAAACCTGCCACAGATGGATGTGACGGGAAACAAGAGCAATCTATAACAGTCTTTCCGTGGGTGAGCATGAAAAATTACAATGCTAAGAAAATGATACCAAGTCTGGACTCTCTGCCAACACGGTCACACAGCACCTTCAAATGCTCAGGGTTAATGTGACAATTTCTGAGTTAGATCAAGAGACCTGAGGGGAATTTTCTCCAAGGAGCAGGTGGTCTTCACTCAATATAAAGCTGCTGAAGGCCAGGGGCAGGAAGCATGGTGTGGGGATTTTACAAGGCTCAGAAAATAACTATGGGACTGCCCGGAGAGCAAAGAGAAATGTATTCTATCTCAAAAGCACATGGCTGTGGAAGAGAGAATAGAGAGTGATTTCCCACAGTTTGCAGAGCTGGAAGCTAGGATACAAATGTGAACAAACTTGCCATTCTCACTAGTAATCGTATCTTAAGCTCAGACTGAGAATTTTAGCTGAGATTTTTTTTCATTAAAACCTACCATATTTTTACCTTGTATGATTTTTGCATCAATTACATGCATCAGTGAGAACATGTTTTAAAGAATGACCTTGAAAATATATCACCTCATGCCAATCAGATTGGCAAAAAAGAAGAAAACAAATAATAATAGATGCTGGAGGGTTGTGGAGAGATAGGCACACTAGCACACTGTTGGTGGAACTGCAGACTGGTACAGTCCTTCTGGAAAGCAGTGTGGAGAATCCTCATACTCAATAAACTAGGCATGAGCCCACCGTATGATCCTGCTATTCCTCTCCTGGGTATTTTCCCAGGGGATTTAGAATCAGCACACTAGAGTGACACAGTGAAATTCATATTCATAGCAGCTCAATTTACAATAGCTAAATTATGGAAACAACCCAGATGTCCCTCACTGGATGAATGGATCCAAAAACCGTGGTATATATATACCATGGAGTTTTACTCAGCAATTAGAAATAATGACATTGCAGACTTTGAAGGTAAATGGATGGGTATGGAAGAAATTATGCTGAGTGAAATCAGCTTAACCCAGAGAAACAAGGGTCAAATGTCTTCACTCATCTGTGGAGGCTAGAGGTAGACCCTAGCCATTAAGAAAGGAGGTCTGTTATCATGTTTTAAATCCGGAACACGTGTAAGGACATACAACCTAAGGCATTTGTAGAGATGTATTGGGAAGGAGGTGAAGGGGAGGGGTAAGGGTGGGTAATTGGGGTGGCTCATGGGGGGTAAACCTAATATTCAGAATGTATACATATATTTTTTCATTAGAAGCATGTTTGATTGTTCAATAAATACATTTCTTAATAAAAAGAAAACCACATGTCTAAATGTTTCATGCACAATGGTTAAAGTATAAATTAAACACTCTAGAGGGAAACCTCAACTTTACATAAAGCTTTGTTATAGATCTACCTGTGCCCTGAAGTTTCCAAGTGGAAATGGATCTACCATAGTTAGGGACCAATGTCACCAAATGGCCAGCTGGATAGTATGGGTTGGTGTCGCTCCCCGCAGCATTCCGGAGCGGGGAGCGGGCGGAACGACCTGGACCTTGTCCTTTCCCCGGGGGCCGAGTCAGGACAGGGCTGGGAACCGGGGGCTAAGGGGGTGAGCACCGGTGGCCGGAATGCGGGACCTTCCTTCCCAGCCGGGGGAGAAAAGAACTCAGTCTCACACGCAGGTGGCACTTTGAAACTTCTCTCCCTCTTTATTTCTCCTGTACATCCATAGATATAGCGAGAGCAGGCTGCTAAGGGACCAATAGTGAAGTGGCAAAAAACTAGCTCATTTCAGCCAATGAGGGACTATTATGTTGGTGACGTCATCTATCACTGAC
>PVKS010054300.1:0-10106 GCA_004027875.1 Aplodontia rufa
CCTCCAGTCTCCTAGATATTCTTCCTAAGCCCTCCCCCACCCTGTCCCCCACTCTATGCCTCCAGGTATCCTAGGCAATCATCCCCCTGTTGCGTTAAGAATCATACAATTTGAGGTTATTATTAGCTTAGCCATTTAACATACTGCTTCCCGATGTATTCTAGCTTCCCGGGACCTAATTCTTAAATCAGATAAGAGTTCAGAGGATTTTTGATTAGAGGGAACAAAACCTTAATCTTCCTGATGTGAATACTTCATTGATGGGACATCTTAAACTTTTCAGTCTGCAGTTTTCTCTCCTGTGACTTCATTCCTTGAATGCTGAGCAACATTTAAATGAGCATGATAGCCAAAGAACTAGCTCACAGTCACAGTAATAACCTGGATTATTTTGAAGATCAACTTGGAATGTTGATAGGGTTCATCACTTGAATTAAACAATGAGGAGAGACAGTTGCACAGCAATTTATTCAGGACATTCTTCTAAGTCTGTGGATTTCTTTTCAGACTAGAGAACCTACTTAAGAGCAATCAGAACTTCAAAAAATTTTTTCAGCTGAGGATATTAAAAACTGAATTAAGTGCAGGATACCTGGATTTTGGTCCTGGCTTTGTCATTTACTTTAAAAAGGCCCTTATTCCTCTGGACTTCAGTGTCTACAAAGAGATGGTCAAGAGGATTCTAAGGCCCTGACAAGCTACAACATTTTGTTATAATGTTATAATAAACATAATTTGCATGCAATTGGTCTTTTTATCCTAAAATTTTTAACTGCAAATATCAAAAGAGCACTAAGTCATTTAATGTCTTAAGATTTTGAGGCCTACTTCTCTACAATGAATCGTATTGCTGAGAGTGACAAAAGTGAATGTGAGGAAGAGCATGCCTCAAGGTATGACTTGCACTTACTGCATACAGTCAATTACGTTTATATATTACTGGGAAAAGCAACGAGCTTTACTTGGAATCCCACCTTTCAGGTATAAAACCTATGTTCCAAGTCATAGTACCTCTAACTTGCTAGAATACTAATAATCTATCAACAGACACCCTGTTCATCTCCTACAAAGGAGCTTATCCATTGTTGGTCGCGTTGGACGTTCCTTACTTTCAGTGAGAAAGCCGTCTGAGTCCGAGTCAATTTTCTTTATGATCGACTGCAGTCTTTTCTGCTGCTCTTCGTGGCCAAGTTTAACATATTCATCGACGTCTTCCTTTGAGGGGAAGTGATAAACAGGAGGACCAAGCATTACTATCAGTGGGGCATAATGGTGGAGAATAGGGATATTAGATGCCTGCTTTGGTTTCGGGTTTTGGGGGACCCACACCTGCTCTCCAAGGCCCCAGGCCCCAGGCCCCTCTACCACCTCCGTGATTCTGCCCCATGTCTGGAGATTAGAGGGGGATCTAGCCTTTGGGCCTCGCTAGTTCCTCAGGCTTTACAGGCCCTGTGGTCCCCTGGAGAGAAGCGAGCCCCGCCTGGCCCCCATTGTCAGGCGGCCCCCGCCAGGCCTTGCCTGGCCGCCCCCCTTTGTCCTGGGACAAAGCCCTTGGCGGCGAGTATGCGAGGCCCGGGCCTCCCAACCCCCAGTCTGGTCGTCTCACCTGGACGCCCAGCAGAGCCTCGCGGTCGTAGTCGGCGCGGTGCTCGCCCTGCGGGTAGTGCAGCTCCTCCGCCTTGCCGGCGCTGGCTACCACTGCGCACAGCAGCAGCAGCAGTCCCAGCGCCGCGGGCCTCGGGCCCAGCCGCATCGCGCCCGCCCGCCTAGGACACCAAAAGACGCCAAGAGGGAGGCAGACGGGGTCCAGACCGGCGGCTGCGCCCTGCAGGCGGCCACGGGGGATGGCGAAGTGTACGTGGGGGGCGGGGGTCAAGGGACGCGGAGAGGGCGGTGATGGCCCGCTGCCCTAGCAGCAACCCCCTCCGCCCGAGGTTCCGAGGACAACTGTGTTGCGGAGGCTCGCCAGGCCCAAACCTATATGGCTGCGGCGGAGGGGCGGGGCACCATACCGCACCGCTGATTGGACCATGCAGCGATGGGGGCGGGCCCGGGCGATGTGGCGCACCACAGCCTCCCGTAGGCATCAGGAGGCAGACGGGGGACCACGGAGCAGGTAGAAGCCTGTGGGAGCCTTCTTCGTACGGGTAAAGCGCTCGGAAAAACACCCCCGCGGTGCCTTTTCCTGTTAGTCTGGTTGCTGCCAAAAACTGTTCTGACACTGTTCACTTCGTGTGTCCTTCCTGGCTTCCATCAATGAGGAAGGCTGGAGATTTGGGTGAAAACAAAACAATACTGTATCTCGAAAACTCCACAGACCAACAGTATCCATTTCCAGTCTTCAGCGCATCTCAACTGCTTTACCAGAGCGGGAAGTACAAACCCAAGAATTGCAGCCAGATGTTGCATCTGATGCACAATTTCACAATTTACGAGTTATGTGACTTTGGCCAAATTACTGGACCCCTGAAAATCTGTTTGCTCATTTATAAAATAGATACAGTAAGAAGACTACCTTAAAGAGTTGCGAAGGTTAAAGTAATGTGTTCAGAATGGTAACTGACATCTATGGTGAAGTGTTAAATAAATGTAAGCTTTCATCCATGCAGGTATAAAAAGCAAAGGATAGTTGCACAGAATAGTTTACAAAGTAGATAGCAAAACCTTTATGGATAGAATGCACGTACGAGTGGCTTCTGTTGAGTGTTCTACTTATAGATCCATGTAACCCCCCCCCCCAATCTTAGCACAGCAAGGCCAGAGAAATTTGTAGGCAGCAGCTTAGCTTGAACCCTTTTGTTTAGTGATTGCTCCATTTAGAATCAGGTCTTTTCACATAGAAGAAAAGGCTTGCTGGATCCTCCTTCACTTCTCACAGTCTGGGTTTGGATTGAGAGGAAGAATTCTATTCCAAACTGAAAGACTGAGTTGCACAAATTTCTTGGGTCAGCGTGGACTTTTATGGTGTTTAGTCAATGACCATTGAAAGGTTTACAGAGCAAACAGTTCAGTTCAGTTCTTTATATTCAATAATATAACCACCAGTATAAAATAAAGTTTTGAATTTGAGTGTAAACATAGGTAATATTTCAGAGTTGATTTCATTAAAACAAACTAAAAAGGAAAGTAAAACATCACTAGTTCATTTTAATTTTAACTTTACTACTGGGTTTTGATGTATTCTCGGAGGGGGAAATGAGAGATAAATGTCCCCATTTAATAAGGAACTCAGCCTTGTGTTTATTCTTTGATAAGTTTGTTAGTTTATTTTTTTTAAGACAAGGTCTTGCTACATTTTCCAGGCTGGTCTCCAACTCATGAGCTCAAGTGATCATTCTGCCTCAGCCTCCCAGGGAGTTGTGATTAGAGAGGCTGCCCTATTCTCCATTAAGTAAAAAGGTCAACTTTGACCAGCTTCTGCTCTGGCTCCAATTTAAAATCAAAGCAATACTAAACAGATAGTTTGAACACTTTTGTTTACAGGCCTTTTCCACCTGAATGAAAGAGATTTGGTATAATAAACAACTTACTAGGAAAAGTCAACAAACTTAATGAGTTTGCAACTTTGCCCAGACAGAAAACACTAGACAAAGGAAGAGAGGTAGGGCAGTGAATGGGTAAACAATTTGGACTGAATGATCAAGCAATTAGGGGGACTTTGTTGGTCACTTAATTGTTTGTCAGTCTTTTGAAGGGAGAAGAAGGGGTGAGAATTCCAGGGTTATGGTGGAGTCTTAGAGGATGACAGAAAATGTGTAGGTGGTTGGGTACATTATAATACCTAGAAAATATTTTCATTTCTAAGGAGTCTCCAAAAGTTTGATAGTAGTCCTAAAATCTCAATAACCTGCTATACTTCCAAGAAATTCCATGTAACTATTTTTCACCAGACAAGATTTCCCTAAATTAACCATGGACCTGGGCTTGGGGTGTAGCTCAATGGTAGGGCGCTTGCCTAGTTCCATCCTCAAATAGAAGCTATCCTGTTTCCGGCAATTCATGTTTATGGCCCTTGACGGATATATCCCTTGCCCAAAAGGCAGCATGAATAAACAGATACTCATCACATATTTGACTTGCTCTAAGGACACGTACATCCTGGTTGACCTGACAAGATTATTAATAATGCTTCTTATTCTTTCAAAAGTATCCTAGAAAGAGTTGATGAATTGTATGGTCACCTTCCTACTGGGCCTTACACTCAAGCTGTCTAGGCCCCTCCCTTGACCCCTCCCCAAAGCCCAGGCTGTATTAAACCTCAGAACACTTTCCGAAGGTTTTCCCCAAGTTTTCAACAATAGGTCCTTGACGTGTTAGTCAAATAGGTTAGCAGTAAAAATAAAGAACACAAAAGAAGGGAATGAAACTTAGCTAAAGGTGCAGTCAGAGAAGGAGCAACAAGAGGACTGAGACTGTGGCTTAAGCTTCTTATGAATTTTTATGAAATTGATTTACTTTTGAAATTATTAATTCAGCTCTAAAGACAATTTAACATTTAAGCCATAGCAGGCAGAGTCACCTTTTGCGAAAATAGAATGCAAAGGCAGATGCTACGATCCACGGAATAGTCCAAGAAAGCAAAGCAATGTAATCAAGAATGTCAGGAAGCCCAGGAACCCCTAAACATTCTTAGTAAATACCCACATTTCATCTCAGAGTTTATGGCAATTCACTTTTGCCTAACGTGCTTTTCTTCATCTTCTGCTTTCCTGGTTCTTTATATTCTCTACCGTCTACCACAAATACTAGAACCATCTGAACTCTGGGAAAATGAAATCTACTTTGGAATTGAGTATAACAAGTTATACCTGCCAGTCGTTTCCAAAATATGGTTCCTGTTCTCTAATTAAGAGTTTACTCATTTTCTTTTAAAGTGAGAGCTATCCCACATTCCCTGACCAAACTCCTACCTGGCTGCCACTTAATAGGAGAGTAGAATTAGAACATGAATATACAGAAGGCATGGAAACAGTCATTTTGTATCTGTTATGCATTCTGCTACAAGGGCCAGCCCTCACACTCCTCTGGCCCAGGCCTCCTTTGAAAGAGTTTCTACTCAAGTGCACCTGAAGAAAGGGAAATCTGTATTCTGACACTGTTGATCGCAATTTGTTGTGTATGTCAATCAGTAATATTTGTTAACCAAGTAATGTGGATCTTTTGTATCTATATTGACATTTTGACTGCTTGTTGTTATCAGTTTCTGAGAGAGAGAGTTTCATAATCTCCCACTATGATTACATCCTTTACTTCTCTAAGTTTTATTAATTTTTATCATACATTTTGAGGCTAAGTTATTAAAGACTTACAAATTTATGGTTGTTATATCTTCTCAGTGGAGTGATATTTTACCATTGTGAAGTGTTTTCTCTTTTTTTAAAGAAGGGGGGAGGGAGAGAGAGGGAGAAAGAGGATTCAATTTTATTTATTCATCTGATTTTTGGTTCTTTGACACTTAGCTGTGTATGTGGTGCTGGAGTTTAAACCTGTGTCCTTGTACATGCAGGGCAGGCACTCCAATTGCTGAGCCACTGCTCCAGCTCCTTCTCTTATTTTTTTAAACCAATACACATATAATGTTCAGTACATGTATACACCGTGTAATGTTCAAATCAGGTTAAACATATTTATCGCCTCGAACGTTTATCTTTGTGGTGAGAACTTTCAAAATCCTTTCTTCTGGGGTTTTGAAATGTGTATTATTGTTATCTGTTGTCACCATACTGTACAATAGTACCCAGAGCTTCTTGCTTCTAACTGTAACTTAGTACCCACTAATGAACCTTCTTCTCCCCTCCATTTTTTTCTATCTTTAAGAGAGTTTTTTTGGGGGGGTCATAAAGACTATTTTGTCTGATGTTTGTATAATTATGTCAAAATTCTTTTGATTATTGTTTTCAAGTAGCTTTATTCTATTCACTTACTTTAAATCTCACTGTGCTTTTATATTTGTTTATTTATTTTATTTTATTTCATTTTATTTTTTGGTGCTGGGAATTGAATCCAGGGCCATATATGTGCCATGCAAGTGCTCTACCAACCAAGCTATACCCCTTGACTATAAATTTATTTCTTGAAAGCAGCATATAGTTAGTTCAGTCTTAAAATCATTTCCTTCTAATTTGAATATTTTTTGCAGTTTGTATTCAACATATTTACAGACAGATCGGTTTAAATCCATCATCTTAGTATTTATTTTCTACTTGTTCAGTCTGTCTTACATTTCATCTGTTTTGCTCAGGCATGCAAGTACTCTCTTTCTATCTTTCAGTATTGGGAAGCTACATCCCTAGTCCTTTCTACTTTTTATTTTGAGACAGTGTCTAAATTGCCAAGATGGACCTCAAATTTGCAATTCTCCTGCCTCAGCCTCCCGGGTCTCTGGGATTCTAAGTGTGTACGATCACTTCCCACTCTCTTTTCTTGACTTATTTTAATTAATTAAATTTCTTTGTTATTATTCTGTTCCCCCCATTAGTCTGCTAGCCATACATTCTTTTGCCATTCTTTTAGTGTTACTCAAGAGACTGTAGTATTGCATTCTGAATCTAATATAAATTAGGATTTCAGTTACCTTGAGAACAATGCAAGGATCCTAAACCCTTTAATTACATTTATTACCTACTACATGTCTTTTTTCTACTATTTAGTGAATGTAAATTCTTTCTATACAGTATTCAATTCCACAAGATATCATTATTACTATTTAATACACTCAACATGCATTTAGAATTTCCCATATATGTACCCTTGTCATTGCTTTTCACTTTTTACCTGCATCTGTGAGCTTCTAAATAACTCTCTTAAGAGTAGGTCTGCTGCATATTAATTTTCTCCATTTTTGTTTGTTTTCAATGTCTTCATATCAACTTCCTTTTGAAGCATATTTTCACAGATTTCAAATTATAGATTGGTTGTTATTTTCTTTCAGTACTCTTTTTTTTAAGATTTTTTTTAAGAGTGAGAGGGACAGTGAGAAAGAGACAGAAAGACAAAATCAATTTTATTTAGTTTTTCATGTGGCTTTTGTTGCTCCTACACTATGCTGTATACATGGTGTTGGGGTTTGAACCCTCATCCTCCCACATGCCACGCAAGTACTGTAACTGCCGAGCCACCTCTCTAGCCCCTTTCAGTGCTTTCTTAACCTGAGGAAAAATATTTACAAATCCATTATATCTAAATGTAAAATATTAAATGTTTCCCCACTGGGACTAGTAAAAAGACAAAGATGTTCACTATTTTCACTTCTATTTGATATTATTAGAGGTCCTACCTAGTAGAAGAAAACAATAAAAGGAAATAAAAGGTACAAGTATCGGAAAGAAATACAACTGTTGGTATTTTTAAATATTGGAAAGAAATACAACAGTTGATATTTTCAAGTGATTATTTTGTATGCAGAAAACTGAAAGGAATATATAGATAATCTAGTATAATAAAATAAGTAAATTTAGCAATATTAGTACATAAGGCCAACCAATTTAATTTTTGTATTTCAGCAAATAAAGTTAGAAAGTGAAATTTAAAAACAATGTTCTCTTTGATAGTTTTTTAAAAAATCAAATATCTAGCATGAAGGATAACAAAAGATGCATAAGTTCTCTATACAGAAATTTTAAATAATTTTGAGAGTATTCTAAGAAAATTTGCCCACTGTATTGTGAAGATATTCTCCCAAGTTATCTTCTAAAACAAAAATGAAAGAAGAGTGTATGTCTAGAAGAGGAATTGCTGGATCATATGGTAAGTCTATGGTTAACTTTTTTTAAAGAGAGAAGAAGAGTGAGAGAGAAAGAGAGAACCAATTTTATTTAGTTTTTCATCTGGTTTTCATTGCTCCAACTCTTAATTGCATATGTGGTGCTGGGGTTAGAACCCGGGTCCTTGTGCATGCCAGGCAAGCATGATACCACTAAGCCACTGCTCCAGCCCCCTGTGTTTAACTTTTTGAGAAACAAATAATTTCCACAGTGGCTACAGAACTTCCTACTAGCAATGTAAAAAATTCCAATTTATCCATATCCTTCCCAATAATTACTATTTTAAAAATCTAAAGGATATACAATGCTCAAGGATTGGAAGATTCAGTGTTGTAAGGATGTGAATTTTTCCTAATTTTGTCTATATATTCAATGTAATCCCATCCAAAGTTCAAGCTGTTATGTTCTGTGGAGTTTATAAATGATTTAAAAACTCATATGAGGGGCTGGAGCAGTGGCTTAGCAGTTACGGAGCTTGCCTGGCATGTGCTAGTATGCAGATTCAAACCCCAGCACCAATGATTTATACAAGTGGATATCAGAGTTCTTACAAAGCTGTGGCAATTAAAGCAGTGTGGTAGAGCAATGTCCAGAAATAAACCCACACATACATGCCCACTTGATTTATGACAAAGTTGCCATTGCTGGGAAGCATGACAAAGGAAGTCTTTCCAACAAGCAGATAAACACATGAGAAAAAGTAACTTTGATCCCTATTGCACACAGATAAATTCTAAATGGGTTGTAGATGTTATAATTAGAATAGTAAAACATCTGTAAGACGGGGCTGGAGCAGTTGTTCAGCGGTTGGAGTCCTTGCCTGGTATGTGCAAGGACTTGAGTTTGAACCCCAGCACAACATACACAACTAAGCGTTGGAGAAACAAAGACCAGATGAAAAAAATAAATAAAATTGATTCTTGCTTTCTCTTCCTCGTTCCCTTTCTCTTTCAGGCATTCAGTAGATAAATATAGAGTGCAAAAATCACTAACCATACAAAAAAGATTCACAAATTTGACATGATTAAAGTTAGCAATGTTCACATCAAAACATATTGTTGAGAGTGTGAAAAGATTGTCAAGGAGTAGGAGAAGATGTTTACAATATATATAATTGACAAAAGAGCTGGTTGAAATGTATTTATTTAACTCTAACAAATCATTGAGAAAATATAGACAATAGCCTTCCAAAAATGAGGAAGTTCAAATGTCCAATACACACTGGAAAAGTTCCCAGTCCCATTGATCAAAAGGAAAAAGCAAATTAAAGGTACAATGATACCAATACATACTCACAAAAATGGCTAAACTTTAAAAGACCAAAACATGAAGCAAATTAAAGCAATTAGAGCTTTCATGCATGCTTATGAAAGGAGTGGCAGAAAATAGTGCCACCCTCAAAGAATTAAAAGATGCAGGCATGGTTGTCTCTTATTATATACATTCTTAATTTACTATTCCCGCTCCTTCTAAAGTCCACTGGATTTACATTAATTAAAACAATGTGATATTGGCATAAGATTAGACATAGAAATCGATAGACTAGAATCAAGAGTCCAGAAATAAAGTCATACATCTATAGTCAATTGATTTTTTGATAAGGGTGCCAAGAACATTCACCGAGGAAAGGAAAGGATAGTCTTTCAACAAATAGTACTGGGACAACTAGATATCCACATGAATCAATACACCCAAAAGAATGAGACTGGATCTCCAGCTCATGCCAAATACAAAAATTAACTCAAAACACATCAAAGGGCTTCTTTTTTATTTTTCTGGTATTGGGGATTGAACCCAGATGCACTCTACCACCAAGCTACATCTCTGGCCTAGGTTACTTGCCCATGGTCTGGCTAGGTTATTTGCTCAGGTTAGCATCAAACTTTCGATCCTGCTACTTCAATGCCCTGAGTAGCTGGGATTACAGGCAGGCACCATTACCTGGATTCAAAAACCTAAATTTAAGACCTAAGCCAGTAAACTCAAAAGAAAATATAGGTGAAAATCTCTATGACCTTGGATTGAGCAACAGTTTTTAGGTATGACATGGAAAACACAGGTGAAAAAAAGTAAGTAAAACTTTTGTGTATCAAAGATACCATCTAAAACAAAAAAGAAAATCCCCAATTGGGATAAAATATTTGCAAATATGTATCTAACAAATGATTAATATTCAGAATACAGAAAGAACTCCTACAACTCAACAAAGAAGTTAAACCAAATTTTTAAAAATTGACTCAGATATTTGTCCAAAGATACACAGATGACCAATAAAGACATGAAAAAAATGTTCAATATCACTACATCCATGCTACAACATGGATGATCAATGAAGACATGATA
>PVKS010054301.1:0-10111 GCA_004027875.1 Aplodontia rufa
AGGCAGCTTGCGGTCGTCTCTCTGCTTTCCTCCTGACTGCTGCTTGCTTCTTCCATGTTTCTTCTTCTCTGACTACTTCAGGACAGGGCTGCTTGCTGCCTGCTTGCTTGCTCTTGCTTCTGGACAGGGCTGCTGCTTCTGCCTGACTAGTCGCTACTCTATTTATCCATTACAACAACCAATAGGGGTACAGTGCAAACACATTTGTCCAATTGTACAAATGAGTGACCAAATAGCTTAGTCATGTGGTCAGGCATTACGTCACTAAGGAAGATACAAGCCAGCTGGGTCAGAGTTGTTTACCACCAATTCTTTTACAAGCCAGCTGGACCTCATGTTGGGGGAATCCCCAACAATATGCGTAGAAAGAAAATGTGGTAAACTATAGTTGGTAGTTCTAGGTAAAGTCTACAGCACTGTTCAATTTAATATTTCATTTTTCCTATGAGTTTATCATACTTTTTCTAAATAAAGATCCAGCAAAGGAAATGCCTTCTGTTTTCGCTAGGATTGATTTTCACATTTTTCAATTATCCGGTAAGAATGTCAATAAAAACAAGTGGTGTTTTTACAGATTTTATGCAATTTTTTAGAATCTGTGTTATTATGGACTCATGACATTTTATAGATAGACCGATTTCCATTGCATTCATAATATTGTTGCAACTTTGGCTGAGATGATGTTTTCAATCTTGGAAAACCTTGTTTTCAACACAAAAAGTGATTCTAGTTTGCCTTATATCTCTCTGTATATAATATGGAATCAATCCTTTATATAACATTTCTGTTACTTTTTGTAGCAGAAATGTTTTAGAAACTAGAGTGTTTGTGGCTTCAAATGTTATTATATAGAATGAGAAAAGTAATTGTACCTGTTGCATTGAATTCAAAGGATTACATGAGGTAGTTCCTATACAGTGCTGGAGGTCCAGTCACAGTAAATGCTTTATAAATGTTTCTTATCATCTTTGCTATTAATAATTACTATTGCCACTAAAATGAAAAATAGGGAATTAATTCTCTGATTTCCTAATCCTTATTCCATAATTAATAAGTAATTCACTGGTTTATTGAGTTACTTTAGAGATGGCTCAGTGCATTCATCTTTTAACATTTTTAGTCTTCCTTGAACTGGAGATCCCAGACAAACTGCTCATCTTATGATGCTCATGAAGCCTGAATATGGATATATCCAGGACACATTTAAATGTCTTCTTCAAAAGCATTTGATTCAGTTAGTTGCTGCTGTAAATGGAATTACTTCCTCAATTTCCTTCTTTTTGTGTTGTTGCTTTATAGCTGTACATGAAGATGGGATCTGCTGTTATATACTCATGCATGAACTCAATATAACAGTATAATTAGGCCAGTTTCCTTCCCAAGCCTTTCCTTCCCTTGCCTTTCCCTTATCTCCTCCCATTCCCTGGTCCCTTTCCTCTACTGGTTTCCCATTCATTATTATTATTATTTTACTTTTACAATTTTTATTGATTATGAGGGAACTCTTTAGTATCTTAGAGGTGAAACTGTGGTACATATGTATATATGTGTGTATATATGTATACATATATGTATGTATGTATATATAGCTTGTTTCTTTTAGAAATTAAGATGGGAAAATGAACTATTTTAAATGCAGTAAATCAGAAAACCAATAGAAAAACTCAATGTGGTAGCATAACATCTTTCTCTTTAAGAATATTTATATTTACCTACTTATATGTGTGTGTATTAATAAAGCTACAAATGCACTTTCAACCTGAAATATTTATAATGAATTTGTATATTTAAAAGTATGTAACTCAGGTGCTGGAGCAGTGGCTCGGCAGTTACGGCGCTCGCCTGCCATGTGCAAGTATGTGGGTTCAAACCCCAGCACCCATGTACACAGCTAAGTGTCAGAGCAACAAAGGCCATGTGAAAAACTAAATAAAAATCGATTCTCTCTGTCTCTCTCTCACTGTCCTTCTCTCTTTAAAAAAAAGTATGTAACTCATTTCTTATTTGCAAAGTATATAATGAAGCACTTGTCTGCTTTTTATATGTTAATTTAATGTTATCTCAGGAGATGTCCATTTAAAACTGTGCATTTCTTATTTGTTATTTTCTTTTTTATTGGTGAATTATAGTTGTACATATCAAAGGGATTTGTTGTTGCATACTCATATATACACACTAAAACAATATATTTTAGCCCAATTCTCTTACCCAGCACTTTCCCCCCTCCCCTTCTCCCTGTCCTTGGTTCCTTTCCTTTACTTATCTTCCTTTGTTTATATACATATTTTTTTTCACTTCTCCAACTTGTCATGATTGCATGTGAACCATTTCATATCTCAGAGGTGCATAGTATACTATACAATGTTTGTATATCTTCTGTTTCTTCCCCCTTTCCCTCCCTTCCTTCCCCTCCTCTCCCATTCTCTTTCCTTTATTCTACTAGGCTTCCTTAGTACATCAGTTAATTTTTATTTGATGGAGCTTTATGTAATCACGTCCTTCTCTCACCCTTTCTTTAATTGTATTCTAGCTTCTACATATGAGAGAAAACATTTGACCCTTGAGTGTGTGGGTTTGGTTAATTTCTTTCACTAAGCATGATTTTCTCCATTTCCATCCATTTACCAGTAAAGGCCATAATTTCATTCTTTTTAATAGCTGAATAGAAGTCCATTGTATATGTATACCATAATTTCTTAATCCATTCATCTAATGGTGGTCATCTGAGTTTTTTCCATAATTCAGCTATTAATTGTGCAGCTATAAACATTGATGTAGCTGTGTGACTTTAGTATTCTGATTTTACATCTTCTGGGAAAATACCAAGGCCTGGGATAGTTGGTTCATACAATGGCTCCATCCCTAATGTTTTTGACAAGTCTCTGCACTGCTTTCCAGAGTGGTTGTCCTAGTTTGCAGTCCCACCAACAATGTAGAAGTATTCTTTTCTCCCAGCATCAACTGTTGTTCATATTCTTCATCTTTGCCATTCTGACCAGTGTGAGGTGAAATCTTAGTTCAGTTTTGATTTACATTTCCCTGATTGTTAGAGATGTGGGACATTTTTCATATATTTATTGCATTTTGTGTGTTTTTTTTTCTGCTGAGATGTTTCTGTTTAATTCTTTCACCCACTTATTAATTAGGTTGTTTGTTGTTTTGGTGTTAAGATTTTTGAGTTCTTTGAATATTCTGGACATTCATTAGTCTGCTGTCTGAGGGGTACTTGTTCAGGATTATCTCCCATTCTGTAGCCTCTCTCTTTACAGTCTTAATTGTTTCCTAGGTATGCACAAGCTTTTAAGCTTAATGGCATTACACTTTAAAATCTTGGTTTTATTTTTTGTGCTTTGGGGGGCCTTATTAAGAAATACATGTCCAGCTCCTATATGATGTAGTATTTACCCTTTGTTTTCTTCTAGGAATTATAATGTTTCTGATTAAATTTCTAAGTTTTTCATCTGTTTTGATTTGAGTTTTGCATTGGATCTGTATTGTGCTTTTGGCAGAGTGGCCATTTTGACTATGTTAATTCTGCCTATCTAAGAATTAGGGATATCTTTCCATCTTCTCAGGTCTTGATTTTTTTTTTTTATTTTAAGAGAGAGAGAAAAAGACATCAATTTTACTTAGTTTTTCATGCAGCATTTGTTGCTTTGACACTTTGTTTTGTATGTGGTGCTGAACTTCGAACCTGCATTCTCACGTATGCCAGGCAAGCACCATAACTGCTGAGGCATAGCTCCATCCTTCAGGTCTTCTTCTATTTCCTTCATCAATGTTCTATAATTTTCATTGCAGAGGTGTTTTACTTTCATGATTAGATTAATTATTAAGTATTTTATTTATTTATATTTTGCAGTTATGTGAATGGGATGATTTTTCCTGATTTCTTCCTTAGCTGAATCACTGTTGGAGTGTAAGAAGCTATTGATTTATGGGTGTTGATCTTGTATCCTGCTACTTTGTCAAATTCATTGATAAGCTGTAACAGTTTTTTGTTGGGGTTTTTGGTTCTTGTAGATATAGGATCATATTGTCAACAAAAAGAGGTATTTTAACTTCTTCATTCACTATTGGTATTCCTTTGATTTCCTTTTCTTGCCTGAATGCTCTAGCTAATGTTTTGAGGACTACGCTGAATAAGAGTGGTAAGAGTGAACAGCCTTGCCTTGCTTCTAAATTTAGTGGAAATAATTTCAGTTTTTCTGCATTTATTATAATACTAGTTATGGGCTTTTCATAAATGGCCTTTGCAATGTTAAGGTAAGATCTTTTGATCTCTAGCTTCTCCAGTGTTTTTAACATGAATGGGTGGTGGATTTTATCAAAGGTCTTTTCTGCATCAATAGAGATGATCATGTGGTTTTTGTCCTTGTTTCTGTTCATGTGATGGCTCACATTTATTGATTTGCTTATGTTGAAACATCTTTGCATTCCTAAAATGAAACTCAGTTGGTCACAGTATATTACATTTTTGATGTGTTTTTGAATGCAGTTCACTAGTATTTTACTGTGGATTTTCACATTTATGTTCATCAGGGATATTCGTTTGTAGTTTTCTTTCCTTGATGCATCTTTGTCAGGTTTCAGTATCAAGGTTATATTTGCTTGATAAAAAGTGTTTGGGAGTGTTCTGTCCCTTTCAATTTCTTGAAATACCTTAACTAAGAAGGGTGTCCTTCTGTAAAGGTCCAATAGAACTCAACTGAGAATCCATTGGGTTCTGGGGTTTTCTCTTTTTGGAAGTCTTTTAATTGTTGACTCAATTTCATTAATTGGTATTGGTCAGTTTCATGTTTTCATTTCTTGGGTCAATTTGGGCATGTTGTATTTGGCAAGAAACTTGTCCATGTCTTCCAGATTTTCAACCTTACTAGAGTAAAAGTTTTCAAAGTAAGTCCTGGCAATCCTCTGTGTTTTAGAGGGGTCTGCGGTGGTTCCACTATTTCCATCTCTGGTTTTGTTGAAATGTTTCTTTTCATTCTTTATTTTCATGAGGTTGGTAAGGGTATGTCAATTTTACTGATTGTTTTCAAAGTGCCAACTCTTTGTTTCATTGATTCTTTGTATTTTTTTTTTAAATTCTCAATTTCAGTGAGTTCAGCTGTGATCTTGTCTTCTACTGGTTTGGGGATGAGTTTGTTCTTCTTTTTCTGAGGTGGAGCATAAGCGTATTTATTTGGGATTCCACCAGCTTTTTTGGTATGGACACTCAGAGCTGTAAATTTGCCTCTCAGAAATGCTTTCATACTGTCCCAGAGATTTCAGAATGTTGAGTCTTCATTCTCATTTTTTTCTAGGAATTTCCTGATTTCAGGTATCCTTTCTTCTTTGATCATTCTCATTAAAGAGAGTATTATACAATCACCATGTATGTGATTTTTGTTATTTTTCTTGCTGTTGATGCTAGATTCATACCATTATAATCTGATATGATACATGGGATTATTTCAATTTTTTATATATATTGAGATTTCCTTTATTAACTAGAATATGATCTATTTTGGAAAATGCTCCATGTGCAACTTAGCAGAAGGTAAATTCAGGTGTTCTGGGGTGCAATATTTTATAGATGTCTATTAAGTCCATGGATTTAAGGTGTTGTTAAAGCTGGAGATATATTTATTGATTTTGTGTTTTAATTATCTATTAGTGACAAGGGTGTACGGAAGTTCTCAGTACTAGTTTTTTATGGTCTACAGGGATTTAACGTCACAGAGTATTTTTTCTATGTGTTGAGTGCATTGATATTTGGGGAGTAAGTGTTTACAATAATTACATCATCTTGTATTATTCCTTTTATTAGGATGTAGTGGCCTTCTTTGCTTATTCTGATTAATATTTCAGTCTACTTTGTCGGATATAAGACAAAGCTTGTTTTCTTGGGCAATATGTCTGGTAGAATTTTCTCTACCCTTTTACCTTAACTTATGGACATATTTACACATTAAATTGTGTCTCTTGTATGCAGCATTTTGGTGGATTTTTTGATCCATTCTGCTAATCTGTGTCTTTTTTTTTGAGAGAGAGAAGGACAGTGAGAGGAAGAGAGAGAAAGAGAGAATCAGTTCTATTTAGTTTTTTATTTGGCTTTCATTGCTCATACACATAGTGCTGGGTTATTAACCCACATCCCTGCTCATTTAAGACAAGTGCTGAAACCACAGAGCCACTCGTGGCTCCAGACTCGTACTCTGTGTCTTTTAATTGGGGAGTTGAGACCATTAACATTCACTATTTGTGAAGATATGTGTTTTGGGTTTAATGCCATTGTGATTTGTGCTGTGTTTTGTGCTGTCTTGGTTCATCTTCAGCTGATTATGCTTTTAATTGAGATTCTTCACATTGTGGGGTTTGGGAACTGATTGTTTTTCCTCCATGTGAAGTTTATCTTTGTATATTCTTTGTAGAGCTGGTTTGGGGCTCATGAATGCTTTTAGTTTATTCTTGTGCAATGTTTTTATTTCTCCCTCAAATTTGAAACTGAGTTTTGATGGGTCTATAGTATCCTTGGTTGATCGTTGCTTTCTTTCAGTGAGTGGAGTATCTCATTCTAGGTCTTCCTTGCTCTTCGGGTCTGAGGGAGAAATCTGAAGTGATCCTCATTGGTTTGCTTCTAAATGTGATCTGACGCTTCTCTCTTTTAGTTTTAAGTATTCTTTCCTTGTTTTCTTTATGAAATATTTTGAAAATGATGTATCTTGTTGAATTTCTCAATTGGTTTGATCTATTTGGAGTCCCAAATGCCTCCTGTATGTGTATGTCTGTCTCGTTTCCAATGAGAGAAATTTTCTCATTAGATATTCTTTATGCCTTTAGTTTGTACCTGCATGTTTTATTCTATCCTAGTGAATTTCAGGTTTATTCTTTTTACATCATCCCAGGGATTTTGAATATTCTGATCATGTTGTTTACGTTTTTTTCCTTTACTGTCTTCTGTGAGTTTATTTTGCCTGTCTTCAGTGTCAAAAATTCTTCAAGAGCTGTTGTTCTATTTTCTACAGATTATAATCTGTAATCTTCAAGTGAGTGTTTAATTTGTTTGATTATGTCTTCCATTTCTAGAGGTTCTGTTACATTTCTTTTCACTATATCTATTTCTTTGACAAACTGTTCTTTCATCTTTTATAGTTGTTCTCTTAGTTCCTTCTTTACATCTTTTTTTTTTTAGGAGAGAGGGACATGAGGGAGAAAGAGAGAAAGAATCTTTATTTAGTTTTTCTTGTGTCTTCCATTCTCCAACAGTTCATTATGTATGTGATGCTGGGGTTTGAACTTGTGTCCTTGCACATGCCAGGTAAGTGCTGCAACTGTTGAGCCACCACTCCAGCCTCTTTATACCTTCTTTTAATTGCTGTTTTATTTCTTTTTTCATATCTTCTTTTACTTCTTTGTTTATTTTGGTTATCGGAATTTTGCTGATATTCTCTGTTTTTTATCCAACTCTCTATTGGTGGACTGTTTTCTTTTTTTTAGGGGGACAGTGTGGGTTTGGGAGGATTTATTTGCCTGTTTCCTTATTGTTTGAAGGTCTTTTTCTTGCTTCTTAAATTGATAAGAATTCTTCTTCTTCTTCTTCTGCATGTGTGAGAGAGAAAGCTATTTTGAATGATAGTCTTATTTTTCTAAGGATTTTCACTCGATTTGATATCTGGGTTGGTACCAGAGGGGTCTTCATTTTAAATGTGAACATTCAGTGCTATAATTTTTCCCTTTAGGAATGCTTTCATGCTATCCCAGAAGTTTCAACACATTGTATCTTCATTTTCATTCTCTTCCAAGATTTTCTTGATGTCTGCTCTCATGCCTTCTTGGAACCATTCTTCATTTAATAGGGTATTATTCAATCTCCATGTATATGTGTGTTTTCTGTTATGATTTTTGCTGTTCATTACTAGGGTCATAGTGTTATGGTCTGATAGTATACACGAAATAATATCTACTTTTTTACATTTGCTGAGATTTCCTTTGTGAATAAGAATACGGTCTATTTTGGAGAAGGATCCATGTGCTGCTGAGAAAAAGGTGTGTTCACCTGATTTTGGGTGCAATATTCTATAGATATCTGTTATGTCCATTTGATTTATGGAGTTGTTTAGGCTGGAGATTTCTTTATTGATTTCTTGTTTTGATGATCTGTCTATTGGTGACAGAGGAATGTTTAAGTCTAGCAGTATTATTTTTTTATTTTGTTTTATTATTTTTTTTTATTCATTCAACATAGTCAAATATAAAGAAAGGAATTATTGCCACATAATCATGATCACATGCATAATATCAGAACAAGCCAAGGCTGATGCCAGCTCATTATCTCCCACTTTGGTTTCCAACCAATCCCATGTTTTCCCCACTCCACCCCCATGGTTACTGGGCCCCTCATGGAAGTTGAAGTTTCCCCACTGGACTGACAACACCTCCACTCCCTCCCTCCAGCTGCCTTGACATCTTTCCCATTCCCAATGCCCCCTCTCTGCACCCCTCATTCCCTAGCATCATAGGCAAGTTTACCCCTGCTCATGTAAAAATTCACCCATGTTTAGGTTATTATTAGCTTAGACTACCTTAACACTGTTTCTGATTGTATTCTAGCTTCCAGGTATAAGAGAAAACATTTAGTACTTGAGTCGCTGAGTTTGGAATATTTCACTTAGCGTAAGTTATTCAGTTCCCTTCATTTGGCTGCAAATGCCATGATATCATTCTTTCTAATAATGGAGTAGAAGTCCATTGTATATATGTATCGCGTTCCCTCTGCCCGCAGAGAAGATGCGACACGCGGTTAGGTTGGGAGAACTTTATTTGGTCGACCTTCTTCTTCTTCTTTCTCTTTCTTCCCTCCTTAGGAAAGTTCCAGTCACATAAAAAAAAAAAACCTTTCTCCAACAAATCACATTGCTGTAATGAGGCATGCGCATGGACATAAAGCAGAGACTATACAGAGCATTCAGGAATCACGCGCTGGGCATGCAGGATTTTGACCAATGAAAATTACTTCCTCATTTACGCCACTTGTTTGCAAAAAGGCCAGACCACACTGGCTCAGTGCCAGCCGCCATCTTAAGCAGCCTATCTCCAGGGCTGGGGTCCCGAACACCCCGACATATATGTACCACAATTTTTGAATCCACTTGTCCACTGAGAGACATCTGGGTTGTTTCCATAGTTTAACTGTAATAAATTGAGCTGCTATAAACATTGATGAAGCTATATTTCTGTAATATGTCAATTCTAGCTCTTTTGGCAAAATACTCATGAATGGGATAGCTGGGTTGTAAGGTGATTCTATTCCTAGTTTTTTGAGGAGTCTCCACACCTCTTTCCAGAGTAAACGTACAAACCTTGCAGTAGCAGCAACAGTGTGGAAGTGTTCTTCTAATCCCACAATGTCTACAGCATCTATCATTGTTCATATTCTTCATTTTTGCCACTACAACAGGAGTGAGGTGGAATCTGAGTGAAGCTTTGATTTGCATTTCTTTGATTGCTAGTGGATGTAGAGCATTATCGCATACACTTATGGGCTTTTTTTTTCACATTTATTAGAAGTATATAGAGATACAGGATACAGATGAGGGGAAAACATTGTCAAAACAGTAGCAATCAATGTGTATAAACTTTGTTATCTAGGGGTAATGCCAACGCATAGATAAGCTACTATGGGTTTCATCAGTTGCAGTTTCCCCCAGAAGAACTCATGGGTTAAATGGGTATCTAGTGTAGGAATAACATCGGCTTCTGGGATGGTTCCCCCATCTTCCCAATCACCAGACTCCTATGAGTTCTTCATAAACCCTCCCCCCTCCCCATCCCCTTCCCACCACCTCCAAGTTACCTAGGGAGTTTTCGCCCCTGTTGCACTGAAAGTCATTCAATTTGAGGCTTTGTTAGGTCAGCCGTCTGTCCTACTAATTCAACATAAATTCTAGTATCAACAGATGAGAGAAACCATTCGGCCCTTAAGTCTCTGAGCTTGGGAGACTTCACTAAGCATAATTCTGTCCATCTCCATCCATTTGACTTCGAAAGCTATAATATCGTCTTCTCTGATGGCCGAGTAGTATTCCATAGTATATATGAACCAAAGCTTTTGTATCCACTCATCAAGTGA
>PVKS010054302.1:0-10129 GCA_004027875.1 Aplodontia rufa
GCAAATATGGAAGCACAGGTGGACTGGTGCACTTTGAGGATGGAGGAAGAGACCATGCCCAGGAATGTGTGTCTTCTAGAAGCTGGAATGAAAAGGAAGCAAATTCCTCTGGAGCCTCCAGAAGAATGCAGGACTGCTGACACCCTGGTTCTCAACTCTGAAGGTAGTTTAGGGCTTCTGACCTCCAGAATGTGAAGATAACACACTCGTGTTGCCCTAAGCCAGTAAGAGTGTGGAAGTCCATTGCAGCAGCCATCAGAAATGAAGATGAAGAGCCAGGATGTTGAACTATGTGTTCTTATAGAATATCTTGAACTGAGCTAGTCTAGAACCTTCTCCTTGCTGCAGCAAGGTTGATTTATATGCTATTAGATTGTCACATAATGATGTCCTCTTCCTTAAGAAAATGAGAGGATCTTGGTTGATTTCTATTGTTTGGAATGGGCCAGGAATTAGCATCTGAATTTATCTTTTTACCTAGGTGGTCTTAATGTCTGGAAATATTGATACTGCCATTTCATCTTGCAATGAAACGTGGATCAACTGCTAAAGGTACATTTACCTGTTTCCAGGTCTGAAAGCCCCCTTGTGAAATTTCATACTGTTTTAGGGACAGCTGCCATATTACTATAGAAACAGGTGTGAGGACTGCTAATGGGTGGTTATTACTTTGATGAGTCAATAAATTATGTTAGTCCTAAGGCATCGAACAGACATTGGTGGCTTCTATTGCTTTTGTGAACTGAAATGATAACCTTAAGTGAAGTTCTTTTATTCTTTCCATTCATACTCACTGAAAGCCTATTATGGGCCAAGCACAGGGTTTCAGGCCCTGAGGATCGGGAAGGAGTTCCTATGCATGAAGCTTCTAGTCTACATGAGACTGAGAGCCAGCTGCATAGAGAGCTTGGCCACAAAGAGGAGAGGGGTGAGGGACTACCCTGATGAGCCAGAGGAATGGGAATTCCTCCACCATGCTATCCATCTGGAGGGACTTGACATCATCCTCTGCGACCTCCATCCGGAGGGAGGGGAGTTCCTTCACCTTGCCCTCCTTCCGGAGGGACAGGAGATGCTCCTCCTTGCCCTCCATGCGGAGGGAAGGGAGATGCTCCTCCGTGCCCTCCATCCGGAGGGACGGGAGTTACTCCACAGTGCCCCCCATCCAGAGGCACGGGGCATCCTCCTCCGTGCCCTCCATCCTGAGGGATGGGAGTTGTCCACCATGCCCTCCTTCCGGAGGAACAGGAGATGATCCTATGTGCCCTCCATGAGGAGGGACAGGAGTTCCTCCACCGTGCCCTCCATCCGGAGGGATTTGAGATGCTCCTCCGTGTCCTTCATGCGGAGGGCGGGGAGTTCATTCACCATGCCCTCCATCCGGAGGGAAGTGAGTTCCTCCACCGCTCCCTCCATCAGGAGGGAGGGGATTTCTTACACCGTGCCCTCCAATCGGTGGGACGGGAATTGCTCCACCGTGCCCTGCAGGCGGAGAGATGGTAGTTCCTCCACCGTTCCCTCCATCCTGAGAGAGGGGAGGGAGATGCTCCTCCGTGCCCTCCATACGGAGGGTGGGGAGTTCATTCACCGCGCCCTCAATCTGGAGGGAAGTGAGTTCCTCCACTGTGCCCTTCATGGAGAGGGACTGGAGTTCCTCCACTGTGCCCTCCATGCAGAGGGACTGGAATTGCTCCTCCATGCCCTCCTTTTGAAGGGCGGGGTGTTCATTCACCGTGCCTTCCATCCAGAGGGAAGGGAGTTCCTCCACTGTGCCCTTCATCCGGAGGGACGGGAATAGGTCCACCGTGCCCTCCAATCAGGGAGATGGGAATTGCTCCTCCGTGCCCTCCAAGCGGAGGAACGGGAGTTCCTCCACCATGCCCTGCATCTAGAGGGACTGGAATTGCTCCTCTGTGCCCTCCATCCGGATGGCGGGGAGTTCATTCTCTGTGCCCTCCATCCGGAGGGAAGTTAGTTCCTCCACCGCACCTTCCATCTGGAAGGAGGGGAGTTCCTTCACCGTGCCATCTATCCGGAGGGACAGGAGTTGGTCCCCCTTGCCCTCCATTGGAGTGACGGGATTTGCACCACCTTGCCCTGCATGTGGAGGGATGGGAGTTCCTGCACCGTGCCCTCCATCCAGAGGGATGGGAGATCCTCCTCCCTTGGCTCCATCCGGAGGGATGGGTTTTATCCACGGTGCCCTCCTTCAGGTGTGTAGTAAGATGCTCCTCCGTGCCCTCCATGAGGAGGGACAGGAGTTCCCACCGTGCCCTCCATGCGGAGGGACTGGAATTGCTCCACCGTGCCCTGCATGCGGACAGACAGGAGTTCCTCCACCTTTCCTCCATCCTGAGAGAGGTGAGATGCTCCTCTGTGCCCTCCATGCGGAGGGTGGGGAGTTCATTCACCGCGCCCTCAATCTGGAGGGAAGTGAGTTCCTCCACCGTGCCCTCCATCCGGAGGGAGGCGAGTTGATCCCCCGTGCCCTCCAATCGGAGGGACTGGAATTGCTCCACCGTGCCCTGCATGCGGACAGACAGGAGTTCCTCCACCTTTCCTCCATGCTGAGAGAGGTGAGATGCTCCTCTGTGCCCTCCGTGCGGAGGAACGGGTGTTCCTCCACTGTGCCCTCCATCCAGAGGGACTGGAATTGCTCCTCCATGCCGTCCTTTTCAAGGGCGGGGGGTTCATTCACCATGTCCTCCATCCAGAGGGAAGGGAGTTCCTCCACTCTGCCCTCCATTCCAAGGGAGGGGAGTTCCTCCACCGTGCCCTCCATTGGAGTGAAGGGAATAGATCCACCGTGCCCTTCAGTCAGAACGGGAATTGCTCCACAGTGCCCTCCATGCAGAGGGACGGGAGTTCCTATATCATGCCCTCCATCCAGAGGGACTGGAATTGCTCCTCCGTGCCATCCATCCAAAGGGCGGGGAGTTCATTCACCGTGCCCTCCATCCGGAGGGAGGGGATTTCTTACACAAGGCCCTCCAATCCGTGTGACGGGAATTGCTCCACCATGTCCTGCAGGCGGAGAGACTGTAGTTCCTCCAACCTTCCCTCCATCCTGAGAGAGGGGAGATGCTCCTCCGTGCCCTCCATGCAGAGGAAAGGGAGTTCCTCCACTGTGCCCTCCATCCAGAGGGACTGGAATTGCTCTTCTGTGCCCTCCTTTTGAAGGGCGGGGGGTTCATTAACCTTGTCCTCCATCCAGAGGGAAGATGGTTCCTCCACTGTGCCCTCCATTCCGAGGGAGGTGAGTTCCTCCACCGTGCCCTCCATCAGGAGGGACGGGAGTAGGTCCACCGTGTCCTCCAATCAGAGGGACAGGAATTGCTCCACAGTGCCCTCCATGCCAAGGAAGGGGAGTTCCTTCATATTGCCCTCCAATGGGAGGAACGGTATTTCCTCCACAGTGTCCTCCATCCTTAGGAAGGGGAGATCCTCCACCATGACCTCCATCCGGAGGGACAGGACATCCTCCTCCATGCTCTCCAGCTGGAAAGATGGGTTTTGTCCACCGTGCGCTCCTTCCTGTGGGTAGTAAGATGCTCCTCCGTGCCCTCCAGGTGGAGGGACAGGAGTTCCTCCACAGTGCCCTCCTTGCGGAGGGAGGGGAATTCCTCCACCCTGCTATCCATCCGGAGTGACTGGACATCATCCTCCTAGACCTCCATCTGGAGGGAGGGGAGTTCCATCACCGTTCCCTCCTTCCGGAGGGACTGGAATTGCTCCTCAGTGCCATGCATCCGAAGGGTGGGGACTTCATTCACCGTGCCCTCCATTTGGAGTGAAGGGAGTTCCTCCACCGTGCCCTCCAGCCGCAGGGAGGGGAGTGCCTTCAGCATGCCCTCCAATTGGAGGGACAGGAGTTCCTCCACTGTGCCCTCCATCCGGAGGGACCGGACATCCTCCTCCTTGCCTCCCATCCGGAGGGATGGGAGATTTTCCTCCGTGCCCTCCTTCCGGAGGAAAGGGGGTTCCTCCACCGTGCCCTGCATCTAGACTGACTGGAATTGCTCCTCTGTGCCCTCCATCCGGATGGCAGGGAGTTCTTTCTCATTGCCCTCCATCCGGAGGGAAGTCAGTTCCTCCACCGCACACTCCATCCGGAAGGAGGGGAGTTCCTTCACCGTGCAGTCCATCCGGAGGGATGGGAGTTGGTCCCCCTTGCCCTCCAATTGGAGTGACGGGAATTGCACCACCGTGCCCTGCATGCGGAGCGATGGGAGTTCCTTCAATGTGCTCTCCATCCAGAGGGATGTGATTTGTCCACTGTGCCCTCCTTCAGGTGGGTAGTAAGATGCTCCTCCGTGCCCTCCATGCGGAGGGACAGGAGTTCCTCCACCGTGCCCTCCATGCGTAGTGACTGGAGATGCTCCTCCCTGCCCTCCAAGCCGAGGGCTGGGAATCCATTCACCTTGCCCTCCATCTGGAGGGAAGTGAGTTCCTGCACCGCGCCCTCCATCAGGAGGGAGGGAATTTCTTTCACAGTGACCTCTATCCGGAGGGAGAGGAGTTGCTCCCCCGTGCCCTCCAATCGGACGGACCATGGCTCCACCGTGCCCTGCATGCGGAGAGACCTTAGTTCCTCCACCGTTTCCTCCATCCCGAGAGAGGGGAGATACTCCTCTGTGCCCTCCATGAGGAGGAACGGGTGTTCCTCCACTGTCCCCTTCTTCCGGAGGGACGGGAGTAGGTCCACCGTGCCCCCCAATGAGAGGGACGGAAATTGCTCCACAGTGTCCTCCATGCGGAGGAAGGTGAGTTCCTTCACATTGCCCTCCAATGGGAGGAACGGGAGTTCCTCCACTGTGACCTCCATCCGGAGGGACTGGACATCCTTCTCCATGCGCTCCAGCCTGAGAGATGAGTTTTGTCCACCGTGCGCTCCTTCAGGTGGGTAGTAAGATGCTCCTCCCTGCCCTCCATGCGGATTGACAGGAGTTCCACCACATGCCCTCCATGCGGAGGGACGGAGTTCCTACAGCATGCCCTCCATCCAGAGGGACTGGAATTGCTCCTCGTGCCATCCATCCGAAGGGCAGGGACTTCATTCACCGTGCCCTGCATCCGGAGAGATGAGAGTTACTCCACCGTGCCCCCCATCCCGAGGGACTGGACATCCTCCTCCGTGCCCGCCATCCGGAGGGATGGGAGTTTTCCACCGTGCCTTCCATCCGGAGGAACGGTAGTTCCTCCACCGTGCCCTTCATCCGGAGGGGCGGGACATCCTCCTCCGTGCGCTCCATCCTGAGGGATGGGTTTGGTCCACCGTGCCCTCCTTCGGGCGAGTAGTAAGATGCTCCTCCGTGCCCTCCATTTGGAGGGAATGGAGATGCTCCTCCCTGTCCTCCATGCGGAGGGCGGGGAGTTCATTCACCGTGCCCTGCATCCAGAGGGAAGTGAGTTCCACCACCGTTCCCTCCATCTGGAGGGAGGGGATTTCTTTCACCATGCCCTCCATCTGGAGGTAGGGGAGTTGCTCCCCTGTGCCATCCAATTGGAGGGACGGGAATTGCTCCACCGTGCTCTGCATGCGGAGAGAAGGTAGTTCCTCCACCGTTCCTTCCATCCTGAGAGAGGTGAGATGCTCCTCCGTGCCCTCCATGCGCAGGAACGGGAGTTCCTCCATGTGCCCTTCATCCGGAGGGACAGGAGTTCCTCCACTGTGCCCTCTATCCAGAGGGACAGGACATCCTCCTCCGTGCCCTCCATCTGGAGGCATGGTAGTTGTCCACCATGCCTTCCATCCGGAGGGACGGGAGATGCTCCTCCATACCCTTCAACCGGAGGAACGGGATTTCCTCCACGGAGCCCTCAATCCAGAGTGACTGGAATTGATCCTCCCTACCCTCCATATGAAGGGCGGGGGTTTCACTCACCTTGCCCTCCATACGGAGGGAAGGGAATTCCTCCACTGTGCACTCCATCCGGAGGGAGGTGAGTGCCTTCACCGTGCCCGCCAATTGGAGGGAGAGAGTTGCTCCCCCTGCCCTCCAATTGGAGTGACAGGAATTGCACCACCTTGCCCTGCATGCGGAGTTACAGGAGTTCCTTCTCTGTGCCCTCCTTCCGGAGGGACAGGAGTTCCTCCAAGGTGCTCTCCATAGGGAGGGACGGGACATACTCCTCCATGCCTTCCATCCGGAGGGACGGGTGATGCTCCTCAGTGCCCTCCATGCGGAGGAACGGGAGTTCCTCCACCGTGCCCTGAATCTAGAGGGACTGGAATTGTTCCTCTGTGCCCTCCATCCGGATGGCGGGGAGTTAATTCTTTCTGCCCTCCATCCGAAGGGAAGTTAGTTCCTCCACCGCACCCTCCATCCTGAAGGAGGGGAGGTCCTTCACCATTCCATCCATCCGGAGGGACGGAAGTTGGTCCCCCTTGACCTCCAATTGGAGTGACAGGAATTGTACCACCGTGTCCTGCATGTGGAGCGATGGCAGTTCCTTCAATGTGCCCTCCTTCCGGAGGGACAGGTTTTCCTGCACCTTGCCCTCCATCTTGAGGGACGGGACATCCTCCTCCATGCGCTCCATCTGGAGGGATGGGTTTTGTCCACAGTGCCCTCCTTCAGGTGGGTAGTAAGATGCTCCTCCATGTCCTCCACACGGAGGGACAGAAGTTCCTCCACCGTTACCTCCATGTGGAAGGACTGGAGATGCTCCTCCCTTCCTTCCATGCGGAGGGCAGGGAGTTCATTCACCTTGCCCTTCATCCGGAGGGAAGTGAATTCCTCCACCGCACCCTCCATCAAGAGGGAGGGGATTTCTTTCACTGTGACCTCCATCTGGATGGAGTGGAGTTGCTCCCCCCTGCCCTCCAGTCAGAGGGACGGGAATTGCTCCACCATGCCCTGCATGCGGAGAGGCAGTTGTTCCTCCACCTTTCCCTCCATCCTGAGAGAGGGGAGATTCTCCTCTGTGCCCTCCATGCGGAGGAACGTGAGTTCCTCCACTGTGCCCTCCATCCAGAGGGACTGGAATTGCTCCTCCGTGCCCTCCTTTTCACGGGCGAGGAGTTCATTCACCTTGTCCTCCATCCGGAGGAACGGGAGTAGGTCCACCATGCCCTCTAATCAGAGGGATGGGAATTGCTCCACAGTGCCCTCCATGCTGAGGAAGGGGAATTCCTTCACCTTGCCCTCCAATGGAAGGAACGGGAGTTCCTCCACTGTGACCTCCATCTGGAGGGACGGGACATCCTCCTCCAATCGCTTCCGCCAGAGAGATGGGTTTTTGTCCACCATGAGCTCCTTCCGGTGGGTAGTAAGATGCTCCTCCGTGCCCTCCATGCGGAGGGACAGGAGTTCCTCCACAGTACCCTCCATGCGGAGGGACGGGAGTTCCTACATCATGCCCTCCGTCCAGAGGGACTAGAATTGCTGCTCCGTGTCCTCCTTTTGATGGGCGGAGGGTTCATTCACTGTACCCTCCATGCGGAGGGCGGGGAGTTCATTCACCATGCCCTCTAGCTGGAGGGAAGTGAGTTACTACACCGTACCCTCCATCCGGATGGAGGGGATTGCTTTCACTGTGCCATTCATCCGGAGGGAGGGGAGTTGCTCCCCTGTGCCCTCCAATTGGAGGGACGGGAATTGCTCCACCGTGACCTGCATGCGAAAGACAGTAGTTCCTCCAAGGTTCCTTCCATCCTGAGAGAGGGGAGATGCTCCTCTGTACCCTCCATGCGGAGGAGCGGGAGTTCCTCAACTGTGCCCTTCCTCGAGAGGGACAGGAGATCCTCCACTGTGCCCTCCATCCAGAGGGACTGGAATTGCTCCTCCGTGCCCTCCTTTTGAAGGGCGGGGGGTTCATTAACCGTGTCCTCCATCCAGAGGGAAGGGCACTCCATTCCGAGGGAGGTGAGTTCCTCCACCGTGCCCTCCATCAGGAGGGACGGGAGTAGGTCCACCGTGTCCTCCAATCAGAGGGACAGGAATTGCTCCACAGTGCCCTCCATGCCGAGGAAGGGGAATTCCTTCATATTGCCCTCCAATGGAGGGAAGGGTATTTCCTCCGCAGTGCCCTCCATCCTTGGGAAGGGGAGATCCTCCACCTTGACCTCCATCTGGAGGGATAGGACATCCTTCTTCCTGCTCTCCAGCTGGAAAGATGGGTTTTGTCCACCGTGTGCTCCTTCCAGTGGGTAGTAAGATACTCCTCCGTGCCCTCCAGGTGGAGGGACGGGAATTCCTCCACCGTGCTATCCATTTGGAGTGACTGGACATTGTCCTCCTAGACCTCCATCTGGAGGGAGGGGCGTTCCATCACCGTTCCCTCCTTCAGGAGGGACTGGAATTGCTCCTCAGTGCCATGCATCAGAAGGGCGGGGACTTCATTCACCCTATCCTCCTTTCCGAGTGAAGGGAGTTCCTCCACCGTGCCCTCCAGCGGGAGGGAGGGGAGTGCCTTCAGCGTGCCCTCCAATTGGAGGGACAAGAGTTCCTCCACTGTGCCCTCCATCCGGAGGGACGGGACATCCTCCTCCATGCCTTCCATCCGAGGGACGGGTGATGCTCCTCAGTGCCCTCCTTCCGGAGGAACGGGAGTACCTCCACCATGCCCTGCATCTAGACTGACTGGAATTGCTCCTCTGTCCCCTCCATCCGGATGGCCGGGAGTTAATTCTTTCTGCCCTCCATCCGGAGGGAAGTTAGTTCCTCCACCGCACACTCCATCCGGAAGGAGGGGAGTTCCTTCACCGTGCAATCCATCCGGAGGAATGGGAGTGGTCCCCCTTGCCCTCCAATTGGAGTGACGGGAATTGCACCATCCTGCCCTGCGTGCGGAGGTACTGGAGTTCCTTCACTGTGCCCTCTTTCTGGAGGGAAAGGGGTTCCTCCACGGTGCCCTGCATCTGGAGGGAGGGGACATCCTCCTCTGTGCACTCCATCCGGAGGGATGGGAGTTGTCCACAGTGCCCTTCTTCTGATGGGTAGTAAGATGCTACTCCGTGCCCTCCAAGCAGAGGGACAGGAGTTCCTCCAATGTGCCCTCCATGCAGAGGGACTGGAGATACTCCTCCCTTCCCTCCATGCGGACGGCGGGGAGTTCATTCACCATGCCCTCTAGCTGGAGGGAAGTGAGTTACTACACCGCGCCCTCCATCCGGATGGAGGGGATTTCTTTCACCGTGCCATTTATCCGGAGAGAGGGAAGTTGCTCCCCTGTGCCCTCCAATTGGAGGGACGGGAATTGCTCCACCGTGCCCTGCATGCGGAGGTCCGGGAATTCCTCCAACCTGCTATCCATCTGGAGGGACTGGACATTTTCCTCCGCGACCTCCATCTGGAGGGATGGGAGTTCCTTCACAGTGCCCTCCATCCAGAGGAACTGGAATTGCTCCTCCGTGCCCTCCATCCGAAGGGCGGGGGGTTCATTCACCATGCCCTCCATCCAGAGCGAAGGGAGTTCCTCCAATGTTAACTCCATTTGGAGAGAGGGGAGTTCCTCCACCGTGCCCTCCATCTGGAGGGAAGGGAGTAGGTCAACCGTGCCCTCCAATCGGAGGGACGGGAATTGCTCCACCCGGCCCTCCATGAGGAGGGAAGGGAATTGCTCGCCCGTGCCCTCCATCTGGAGGGACAGGAGTTACTCCACCATGACCTCCATCTGGAGGGACGGGACATCCTCCTCCGTACCCTCCATCCTGAGTTATGGGAGTTGTCCACCGTGCCTTCATTCCGGACGGACGGGAGATGCTCCTCCGTGCCCTCCATGCGGAGGAACAGGAGTTCCTCCACCGTGCCCTTAATCCAGAGGGACGGGATTTCCTCCACCTTGCCCTCCATCCAGAGTGACTGGAATTGCTCCTCCGTGCCCTCCATCCGAAGGGCGGGGGGGGGGTTCATTCACCGTGCCTTCCATCTGGAGGGAAGGGAGTTCCTCTACTGTGCCCTCCATCCGGAGGAAGGTGAGCGCCTTCACTGTGCCCTCCATCGGAGGGACGGGGTTTGCTCCACCTGCCCTCCAACTGGAGTGATGGGAATTGCCCCAAAGTGCCCTGCATGCGGAGGAACGGGAGTTCCTTCACCGTGCCCTCCTTCCGTGGGACCGGAATTCCTCCACCCTGCCCTCCATCAGGAGGGACTGGACATCCTCCTCCATGCCCTCCATCTGGAGG
>PVKS010054303.1:0-10110 GCA_004027875.1 Aplodontia rufa
AAATTTCCACTGGTGTAAGTCAGAATCATTTTTCATAAGTTATCAGCATTGCTGATAATCAATAAATAATGATTTAGGGTTATATGGAAATTTTTCAAACTTTCATTTCATTCATCTCAAGAAGTATATATAAACCATTCCATATCAAATACACACACAAGACTGTTGGAATCTCTCGTATGGTAAGAAAAGCACACGTACACACTTCCACACACACACATATATGTGTGTGTATTCTGTGGTTGTACATGTGTGTGTATATATATAACTATATCCACACACACTACTGAAGAATTAATTTTAATTAAAATTAGCTGAGTAGAGAAAGTAAAACTAGCAATAGTACAAGCACTAGTGCACTATATTTTATGCCATTATTCTAAAGAAAATCTGGTTAGTGTTAATGAACTTTATGCCAATACGGTTTGATTTGGACCCAAGATTAAATTAATCAGTGTTTAAAGCAAATATGTTATTGTTCTGTAAATCTTTTCTCTTGAATGCTGGATATGTAATTAATGAAACTAATTCAAGTATAGGATATACTGTACCAAATATAAGTTTTAGGAAATTATTCTTTTCATCAATCTTGATATAAAATCAATTAATACAGACAAAGGCCCAATCAAGGTTGTTCCATTAACCCTATGAATGAGTTAATCACTTTAAATTCAGAGGAGAGAGGAATATTTGGATCAACGGGAAAAGAGAATTCATAATACATATTAAATGTCATTCATCAAAGGAATTTATTCTAGAGTATTTTTCTTTCTTAAACTTTGTCTACCTTCTCCACGCTTCTAAACAGAAAAAAACATGAAATAATACCAAACATCCTGAGCAGCTTTCCTCCAGCACCTCCTTCTGACAAGATGTTCTGCTTCTCGTTGGGCATTGGAGTTTGCTGTCTATGGACTGAGTTCTCTGAAACTAAGTATCACATAAATTTTTTCTTCTGTAAAATTGTTCTTATCAGGTCTTTTGGTAGCAGTAATGAAAACATTGACGAAATTAGCTATTTTACCAATATGTTCCATAGTCTAATAACTAAAATATAATACCTTATGATGGTAAATATCATTTATTTAAATCCTGAAAAGTAAGCATGAAAATTAAAACTCTCAATCGGAACAGAGTAGTTTTTAAGTACATTAGCCATCACACTGTTCGTTAAGGAAAATATACCTATGACACAATTGTAAGTAATACAATTTTTAGCTGCCAATCAATTTGACCTAGGAGGGTACTCTTGTTGCCATGACTAAGAATCGCTGATGGTGAAGATCGTACTTGAATCTGTAACGATTTTCACATTTTTGTTCATACCCACCAATTGCAGATATTTCTAAATAGCCAAGCAAGTAATTTCAGGTAAATAAGCTCCATATATGTTAACATGCATTATAACCATTTAGCTATAGTACCCCCATACTTTATCTACACCAAAAATATGACCCCTAAGGTACAATTAATGTGAATCATTAAAAGATAGCAAGTCAAATCAAACAAATCTATCTAAAATATATATTTAAGATGCAATTAGTAACATGGAAGAATGTGCTTTAAAACAAACCAAAATATAATATTTTCATGATTACTAGGAAGAACTGATTCCTTTTTATGAGTTCATAAAGGCCTACCAAAAGAGGCAAGGCTAAGTAGAGAGTCACTAGGGTTCTCTCCTTTTCCTATGATTTATATTATATATTTAAATAAAACTTCATTTAGGGGAAAAATTATTTCTATTGCTTAAATAAAATCTGAAGTCTTCTGCACAATATCACAACTGATACCATTTCCTTGGCAAGGATTTGAAGAAAGAGAGGTAAAGAAAAAACTAGTCAAACCAAGTAAAAATAGAACCTAGAAAGGACTGGAAATAAATAAATAATGCAATAGTACTCAAGGCAGAAAATCCTGTATATGGGAAATTTAGTCATAATTTCTTTATTGTATACTCTCTTATTTTTCATATAGCCCATTGACTCATTAAAGATGAGATAGAAACATTTGATTATCTTTGTTTAATCAAGAAGCTGTTTGCTTCTCCTGCCAGTGAGAGAAAATTGGTACTCAATATCTTTAAAACATATCATTAGCAGGGCTAGAATGATATATCAGGAGTTGTAGCACTTGCCTGGCATGGGTGAGAATGCAATTTTGAACCCCAGCACCACATACAAAACAAAGTGTCGGAGCAACAAAGACCACATGAAAAGTAAATAAAATTAATTCTTTCTCATTGTCCCTCTCTTTAAAAAAATATATAATTATATATGTATACTTTATATAATTAATATATATAATATCTTTATATAAATAAAATATTTGTATATTATATATATCATTAGCAGCATCTCTTACAACTGGTTCAAGGATAACCTACTTGTGACATCATATCTAAACTGTGATCTGTTAATGTTTGTACATGTCATTGTTATGAGACTTCAGCCTACTCCAGTCTACTTAATTATTCAAAATTAAAACAATAGGTTTTTTTTTCAATTTGGCAACAATTTCCTCTTCTAAAATAAATTAACTGCGTGTCTAATTTCTACCATGAGCTATACAGGAAGAAAGTGCCAATGTACTCTCTGTTCTACTGAATCACAACATTTCAACTCTAAGTGCCATCAACATTATTTTAACTATTCCCAGAGTAAAGTATTTGGAAGTATTTATATACTTAAAAACCACTTGTTTGTATATTATGAAATATCCTATTAGCTTATGGTAAATATGATTCAAACCATAACCTTACATTTTCACTTGCAGTTATGCTTGAAACTGAAAAACACTACTATATGCCCCCATTATTTCCATCGGATTTCTGTAGCTAATGCTTTACAAGAACAGAAAACACATTCTCCAAGAATGGGTTCTAACTTTGTAATACAACACAGCACAACTGAGTAATCAAGTTTTAAAGAGGGAAAACTAGACATCTAACCAACTAGGCTTGTTCAAGATCAGAGACACCTTGGGATTTTAGGCGGTGCTCCAGGCTGGAGACATTCCAACCTGAATAATGGTGTTCAGTCTACCTAAGTTCCCCATGGGGTTTCATTTAACTACGGTAGAATTCCTTTGCTGTCCTCCATTGCTGCAAGTGATCTAACACACCAAAAAAAGCTGCTCTGTTCACTGATGTGAAAAGTCATCTCTGCATAAACAACGTAGATCAGCACATCAAATACCATGGACTCCTTTCAAAGAAGATAAAATGCTCCTAACATATAACATTAACATAATATACAACATAGTTGTATCTGAAAGAAAATTTTAGATATGATTGTTTTATATGTCAAAACTGCAAAAAAATATATATAGAACATTATTTCTTTATTTCATCATTCACATTGCTTCTTCTCAAATATTGTATAGATTTTCAAGATTAAGCTTGGAAAACTGAAAATAAAAATTATCATGATTGGCAAAATGAGAAATAAGAATTTAACAGTAGATAAGAAAATACATTAAAAAGTGGACAATTCTGTGTAATTATTTTATTTAAAAATAAGCTCAACTTTAACAACATGAACTTAAAAGTATTGAATAACATGGTTGAAAAAGTAGAACTGCAGAAAACTGAATTTAGCAAATATAATAAAGTCTTTAAAAATATTCTCTCTATAGTATCCAATCATTTACCCTAACACACACAAACACAAGGATGCATCATGCATAAACATTAATAACCATCAAAAGATGACCAGCAATGGACAGATTTAGTAGTACATTAAGTCAGACTTGAAAACTATAGCAATTCCATCATTATATAAAATCCAAAAATTTTAGAAAATGATCAGAATTTATACATTATCTTAACATAAGTCTGATATAGTTGACAAAAATTTTTAAAACCAAAAATTATTATCTTCACATATTAAGAGTACCAGTGAATTAAAAGAACAAAAGTTGTGGCCAGTGCTGCCTGTCAATGAACAGAGAAGAAATAACTTTAATGCTTGCATGTCTCTCATTTTTTTTTTTGTTTTAATCTCAGTTTTTCTTATTAAAAACTCTTCTCAGATCTGTAGGGATCTGGGCATGTCTTTCCTTATTTAAGGCAGTGGTGGAAGAATGAAGGAAAATTCTGTGGTACATATGGTCCATAGCAGGGATGCTTAATTAATTGGTCTTCACCACAGAATGATCCTGCTAGTCACTAAAATCAGGGGATCACTGAATGCTTATTTTTTACCCCTTTGGGGCTGGTTAGATTCCCCAAAGGAAAACAAAATCAATTTCCTTCCACCAGTTACAAACTCTATGGAAGTTTAAGGGTAACAGTGATTCACTCTGCAGTATATCGAATTTATTTAATTACCTCCATTATATGGTACCACTGTCTGGTGCTGACCAGTTCAAAATCACTTTATATCAGTTTCTCCAGAAAATAAAATAAATCTTGTTTTCTTCAAATGTGTATGGACATATGGGTGTGTGCACACATGTGTGTCAATGAAAGGGACAATCTCAGATCTGGAAACTTATTAAACAGAGCTTTAACTGTGTATATACACATATGCATTCTTCATTTTCACAGGGATCTGGTTCCATTATTTCTGAGGAATGAATTTTTTCCCTAAAAATAGAATCAATTTTTATTTTTTTCATCTGGCCTTCATTTCTCCAACATTTAATTGTATATGTGGTGATGGAGTTTGAACCTGGGTCCTTGCACATGCTAGCCAAGCACTTTAACCACTGAGCCACTACTCCAGCCCCTGAGTAATGAATTTTATCAGGCAAATATGTTGAGTTTCTTGCAATGCTTGCTTTATTTTAACATTCTCAGGTATTCTAACTCAAATACAATTTATACTTTAGAATTTCATAGTCAAAAAATTTTGGAGCTCATCTCTCCTTTCTAGTTTTTTAAATTAATTTTATTTGTTCTTCCCTTTATACTTTTTTCTATTTTCTCTCATTTTAGTAGTATTCCCACAGGGGACAGAATCACATCTTTAGCTGATGATTTGTTTTGAATAGTACATATTCATACATGGAAATATTTTGAGACTACAAGGGTATTGGACAAGTTTTATACATTCCAAGCATATTTAAGACTATTAGATAATTACAAATAAACTATTAAAATTCATGTAACCAATAATTTGCTATTGGAAAAAACAATAGTCACTAAGAATTCAAGTTGAAGCACCAAAAATCCATTCCTCCTCTGAAAGGATAACTGAATTGGCAAAAGCAATCAGGTTAATTTTTTTAGAACACCAGAATCTAACAACAAACATCCAGATAAATTTATAGGACAGTGCTTAATGGAGAAAGAGATGCTAAATTTTGATAGGAGATTATTGCAGAATTTTGCTTACTTCCCTATCACGCTCATTATTTTAAGGTGGCCATATAGATGATACCCCACCTTCATCATGTTTCTGATCTCCCATGAGAAAACAGACACTTAGCTCTCAAATAGACCTGACTGGTGACTGTCCTGAATATATTAGTTATTTAAGAATGACATACAGATGTCCAAGGTTAGACGTATGTTAACACGTAAGAAGACTTCATGCTTTCACTTCTCGCTAGGTTTTAGACGCTGGTTAAGCAAAAAGCCAAGGTTAAAGCAGAATTTTAAGCATTCTAAGAACTGAAAAAGAGAGAACACATATGTAAGAAATAATTGGAGAAAACTTGTCAGATCTACTGAAAGCAATCTAAACATTCAGGAAACTAAGCAAACTCCAAATAGAACAAACTCGAAAGTGTCCACCCAGGGGTCTGGAGCCATGACTCAGCAGGTATAGCACTTGCCTGGCATGCCTGAGGTTGCAGGTTCAAACCCCAGCACCACATACACAAGTGTCAGAGCAACAAAAGCCACATGAAAAACTAAGTAAAATTGGTTCTCTTTCAAAAAATAGCCACACAAAGACACATCTTATTCAAACTATTTAAATACAAAAGAGAATTTGGAAATCAGTAAAAGAAAAATGACACCCTGTTCAAAATATTCTAAATAAGATGAACAGCCAGTTTCCCTTCAGAGACTATGAAGGTCTGAAGACGGTAGGCTAACTTATTTAAAACGCTGAAAGAAAAATAAAATTACCACCCCAGAATTGCATATCTAGCTTAACCAACCTTCAAAGATGAAGTAAAGAAATTTGCAGATAAATAATACCAGAGGAAAGGGCCAGCCTCCCTGTAATGCTTTCAAGCAAAAGTCAGAGTGATAGACAGCAACTCCAGCCCACAGGAAAAAATACAGAACACAAGCAGTCACACAGATATAAAATGCAGCATTACTGTATTGTTAGTTTATAATGAATCTTTTCATTTATTATTTAAAATAGAAAGCATAATTGTAAATATATGTTAATGTACACAAAACATATAAAGATTTAATTGGTGACAATTATAACATATAGAGAAAGGGGAAGAGATATATAGGAGTAAAGTGCAACATCAACTGAGTATTAATTCAAAAAAATTTCTTATAAATTTTTCATGTCTATTATATCTGCATTAAACCAGTAAGAAAATGATATTCTTTTATGTACAGAAAGAAATGAGAAGGGAGTAAAAATATAACCTACAACAACTCAATTGAAATTTATTTTTTAAATATATCAGGGAATAAAGCAAAATGACAGAAATCCATCCCTTTTTAGTAACTATTTTATATGAAAAGAAATATTTGTAAGTTGGATTATGAACCACTTGTAATCAAGCAGAGGTGACTTCTGTGAAATTATCAATGTTCCTCAGAGATTAACAACCTTTGCTTCACCTTCCTAGGTTGTTGCTGTATCACAAGAAACTTGGATTTGGTATTGTCATCTTGAAACCCTCCTTAGCATAAAGGGAGCGTGGAAATACTTAGAAGACCTATGACTTCTTAGGATGTGAAAGAAAACATTTCCCTATCATTTAAGTCATTCTATTCAGATTATTTGCTCTTGAAAGCATGCCAAAGACACAACTACACTGCACATTTGTAAAACAATGCAAGGAAACCTCATCACCAGTCCTGAAATGTGTTAAGACTATTAGTTAGGAAGCTCTGTACTTGGTAAAATAATCAACAAGACAGAAAGTGACCACTCAGTACACAGAATTAGGTTCTGTATATATAGTCAGCCAACATAAGAATATTTATTTTTCTAATATCCTACCTACATTCCTTTCTTGGTAAAAATAAAGTTAGATTCTGTATATCATAAGATACCATGAAGCCTACAAAATAATTTTTCGGGCTAAAACACAAAATATGAATTAAGTATCTCCACATCAGGGTTGCTTTTTTCATCCCTTCTAATAAAAACTCATGAGATTACTTTCATGAAAAATGTGCTTGAGATGGGGAGGAGGCTGAAGATGAGATTTACAGAATAAGCAAATGAATGTGCAATATAGGAATTATATAGGGATTTTTTTAAAAGTCACACATGCGATCTGGATTAAGAAACTGCATGGCCTATCTTCAATGTGCTTAACAATGCTATACATATATTTGTATCTATACTGATATACAGCTATTTGCATATTTTTAAAGAAACCATGAGTCATAATGGATTTTGGTTCTTCAATATGAACACAAACCACTGAGATTATGCTTTTACTGCAAGACTGTGGAAGAATATTCCCTGCAGTTACAGAAGTCACACTTATAGAAAGCATTGTATTTAAAAAAAAAATTAGGGCATTGTCGCTTCAATCACTTCTAATAATGAATCTTTATTAACACGTTTCTGTTTTGATGGAAACACAACCCAATAATAAATTCTCTGCTTAGACATGGGAGAGTATACAGAAATAAATATTAGTTGATCCCATTTTAAAATGGAAACTGTCTAGATACCCTTGGGAAAAGATACCAAATACTTAAACGAACTTGACTTATAATAAAAAAAAAATTCCCTTCTAGTTTAAATAGCATCATAAATTGGTAAGCATTCAAAGATACTAAGAAACATTGACATAAACACAAAAAATAACTTTATCGAAGAACTAGAAAGAAAGGCCTCTACATCATCATCTTCTGTATTTATACCAAAAGATAATTCTTCACAATTTTAATTCCCAAGGAAACGACATAAACTGGCACCACACAAGCACATGTTTTAAGTTGGTGTGTTTGCCCTTTTTCAAAATAACTTGGAAATTTTACTGCTTTGTTAATAAAATGACTAGAATAAAATTAAATTTCAGCTGTGAGCTCAATTCCTTTGTCTTTACTCAAGTATAGATTTCCAAGACTCCATTATTATGCTCAGCATGTTAAATGAGTATTAAAAGAATAGCTTTAAAACAAACAAAAATGTTGAAATTCATAGCAGAAGCTAATACAATCCAGAAAGAGAAAAGCACACATCATAAATGTAGAAAATCCTTTCACCGCTCTGCTTCAGTGAAGCCTAAAATGCCAAGAATCAAGAATTGAATTATTTAAATATGAACTTTCATTGGTATGCTGAACTGCTATAGTTTGTTAATAAAATAATAATTTTAAGAAAGTATGCTACTAAAAATTTTGTTAAAACTTTTGCAGGTATTCTACTTTCTTGACTTCCACACAATTAATAAGAGTTTACGATGGAAAAATTTTAAAATTAATACATATTTTTTTGTGCTAGAATTTTCATTAGTAGCTAATTTGGACAGGTTATCTCCTTTACCTCTCATGTAAAATTAAGTGTATGCCTTTTTTGTCCAAAGTCTTGTCTAGTCACAAAACTCCAGGATTCTGTGAGCTTTAACAATTCAAACATTAGACATTCCGCACGTGTGTTCAGAAATCAATTTTGCATTGCTATTGAAAATTGTTTATATTTCCAATGAATAATAAAGAGATTTCTACTGAAGGAAATTAACTATTATTTTTCATTAAAATTTATCAGATATTTATCCTGAATTATGACTTTTAAGAAATATTAAATGATAAATATGATTTCAGCATAACTATTATTTATAATTTTAGATATCCTACAAAATTAACCTATATATAAATACTCCTTGTCATTTCACTAATGCAAATTCTTTGACTTTACATTTAATGCTACAAAAAACACTTTATTTCATATATCTTTTTGGTGTATAGAAAGTATAATGATGCTATAGTAACGTTTGTTAAATTCTTTCAAAAAGTCAAGTTAAACAAGGACATTATAGCCATTTTAACCTTACTATGTAGAGGCAGCATCCAGGGGTAAAAGCAAAAGAAATTCAATGAATGAAATGTAACTAAATGCATATGCAACAGGATGATTTCAGAACATATTTTTTCAATCAATCATAGATGGTACAAATTGAAAAGGAAAGATACTATAAATACATCACATATCCCACTAAAAATTTACTGAGGGTGGTTGAACAAGCCAACACAAATCTAGTTCCTTCCTAGGAAAGAAAACTCAAATTTCACAACTTCAATATGAAGGTCAGCAGCAGCATTTCTGTAAGAAGAATTCTAGCTAAAATTTAATATGTATCAGCTTCTGGGCTGAACACTGTATATGTGTTGCCTCATTTAAGGCTCCTAGTAGTCTTGTGAACCTGTTCTGTTGCCTTCTTTATTTTGCGTAAAAAGAACTGAGACTGAGAGAAATTAAATAATTGCTCAAGGTCATGCAGCTATGAGAATACAGAATAGAAACATGAAATGGAAATGGAATATCATTAAAATAATGTCAAAAATATGGTGCTATTAAATTTCAATAAAGCATAAGGAGATCAGTTGATCTAATTAAAACTTTTAGCTTTAAATGACAACCAGAAAACACTAAAAAATCTATCTAACTTAATGGAACTGAATTAGGAGTCACCTATTTACACAGAAATTATCAAGAAAATAAAAGATTTTCATGTGCTTTTCTGATGAGGTAGGATCCTCCCAAGATCATAAAAATCCCAATGCCTGACATAATCCAGTGTCCACTTAGAACTCCAATACCAACCCAGATCTTTAACTGTACCCCCATCAAACTAAAATGATAAAACTGGTGTTACCATTTTAGTTAGTAAAACACAGCCTTTGAAGTTATATAGGTAAATACAAAGAGGAGTTTATAAAAAATCAGTGCATAATACAAATATGTCCATTTATGGTTCTGGATATTAAAACAAATCCGGCATATGTGA
>PVKS010054304.1:0-10111 GCA_004027875.1 Aplodontia rufa
AAAAAAAAAAAAAAGGCAACTGTCACCAAATTAAGAGGAACTTAACTGCAAATGCTCCAGGACATGTGTCCCAGTCCCCACCACCCACAGTCATGCATCCCCACAGGTGCACAGATACTGAACAGCAGCACTGTGCCCCCAAACCCATGTGAATAGGGAATGCACACACACAATGTACATACGCATACACATGAATACACACACACTTGGAGTTGCCCTTCTGTCCTCTGTTCCCTACCTGGGCTTGGAAGGGAATTTGCAAGCAGCCTCTCGCCCACCAGCACGCAAACACACATCACAATCTGGACTCACATTTCCCCACTGTCCTCTCTTCCGGCTGCCCCAGATGAATGTTTATTGAGATAATAAGGTCTAGTCTCCCTTATCCCCTTAAAGGCTCAAGATAACAAGGAGACAGGAGCTCAGTGGAGTGAAAAATAAAGTGCAGAATGACCCCATTTCAGGTGTGTGGGGTGAGTCACAGGTTGCAGCTACTGAAGTGCCTCTCCCAACACTTTCAGCCCTCTGATTTGCCCTTTTCCCCCTCACTCTGTCTCCCCACATCTGAGTAACAGTGCAGTCCTGAGAATGACTCCCTGTGACCATCTATTGTCATCCATCAGTCTCTTACTCATTCACCTATATTTCCTGAGCATGTGACCTGCTTATAAGTAGATTGTTTGGCAAGGAAAATACCTGAGTCCTTCCTCCTGAGGAGCTCAAAGACTGTCGAGGAAAAAGGAACAGACAACTGAAGAACATATTTTGACGTCAAAGTGCCTCCATGAAGCACAGAAATGTCAACACGGGGGATCCAAAAGGGCTCCCCAGAGGAGTCAATGTTCAAGTTGAAAGACCAATAGGGGGTTACAGACCAAAGGGATAAGGAGGGATCTCTGGCTGGATTACATTTTGGGCAGTGGGGAGGGGATGCAGCATCATCCAGATCCTGGGACCCAGTGGGCAGAGTTAAAGTTGGAATTTGAGGAATAGACACTGGAAGACAAAGGGGCTTAGGGTGGGTCACAGAGGGACTTAAGCCATTTAAAGTCTGATTTGAGTTTAGACTTGAGTTTATAAAATCTTGAAAGAAACCTTGGGAACCATATTAACATGGCAATAATGGGTACTTGATATTCATGGACAGCCTGTATTTAAAAGCAAAACCAAGAGGTTGGAGTGGTGGCTCAGTTAGGGTACATACCTGGCACACGCAAAAACACAGGTTCAAACCCCAGCACCTCGTACACAATTAAGTGTCAGAGCAATGAAAGCCACATGAAAAACTAAATAAAATTGATTCTCTCTTTCTCTCTCTCAAAAAACAACAACAACAACAAACAACAACAACAACAACAACAAAAAGTAAAAACAAAAACAAAACTTGATTCTGAGTCACATCAGCATCCAAAAGCCAGGCAGTTCAGCCCAAGAGTCAATGAGAGAGAGAGAAATACAGAATCAATTTTATTTAGTTTTTCATGTGACTTTCGTTTGCTTTGACATTTCGTTTTGTACATGGTGCTGGGGTTTGAGCCTGTATCCTTACGAATGCCAGGCAATCACCATAACCTAACCGCTGAGCTCCATCCCCTAGAATCTCGCTTTTTATTTTACATTATCTTTATGTAAATCTGCTAGAGAGAGAGAAGGATTGATATTCAACACCATTTAAATTGTGAATTTAGAAGAGAAAACTTGCCCCAAAGTAATTACCACGCTCTTGTAAAACTGGAAATGGTGCCTAAAATTCCAAGTGTCGAAAAGATTTTTTTTAAGCCAATGGGCTTTGTTTCCAGTTTAGTTAAATGGCTCAAATGCCCATTCACGAGGGTAATGTGTGGGAGAAGCACTTGGAGACGTCAGTGTGCAGGGGCGTGTGTTTGTGTGAGTGAATATGAATATGTGACAGACACTGTTTCATGACACTTTAATCTCCTGTCTCAGACTTCTGCAGAGAAACGCGATCGCTTTCAAAATAAAATGATACCCACGTCAAAACCATCATGGGGCTGAGAAACAAAACAAAGCTAAGATGCATCCAAAGCCAGTCTCATGCTTGATCAGGACTCTGTGGTCTGGAAAGAATTTGGGGTGGAGGTTGGGCCACTGGAAGCAAGTGACCTAAGTGGAGGTTTTGGAGAATAGGGTCCCTAAATAAGTAGAAAAAGAATTTACCCTTTCTGTTTCCAGTCTCAGAAAATAAAAAGACGAGTTTAAAGTGGACTGAGTTTTCCACCTGCCTTACAAACTTGATCTTATGGAAATTTTATAGGCACTTCTGGACTAGGGACAGTCATCTTCCCATTTTACAGGTGGGGAAATTGAGGCCCCAAGAGATGAGGGAGTATCACAAGACCATATCGGCGGAGGCTTCTTAGCTCACAGTCATAAGTACAGGGTGGGTGGGGGTTGGTAATGCATCTGTTCTCTTGCTCTGATTCATATTTAGCCTCAGAGGTCATCAGTACCTGCAGGTCGATAGATTTACTTTTGGGCAGAGACTTTGGCAACCTGGTAGAGTAGGAAATAGGACTCATTTCATCTCCCCGCCAGCCTGTCCCCACCTTCCATAATGGAGCATGACTGTAGTAAAACAGGGCTTTTGAACAAGTGCCTCCCCACCACTCTTAAGACAAACAATGTTTCTAACCCCCTCAAATGTTTTTATTTTTCTAATAGCTTAGGTTTCACCTTCATGTCTTCACCCAGCTTCATTAAAAAATGCCCTCAATTAAGAAAAAAATCATTTCTTTATCATAATTCATAAAACATACCTACAGAAAGTGAAAGGGAGGATCTGAAGTTATATAAACAACCCCTTTACATTTCCAAAAGGCTCCCTAACTTTCCCCCAGCCTATCAGGCATCTTCCCACCCACCACAAAAATTTTTCAACCTGTTTTACTCATCAGTAAGAGCACAAGTAGATTTATTAATTAAAATACAAATACTTATTAGCTGTGCTAGTTCTTGATCAGCATGGCTAAAAGGGATGTGCATATTTCAACATAGGACCCTTCTAAGATATGGCTTATTATTCATAAAATTTTTAGAAAAAAATAATTTTATAAATCTACACCTACAAATTGAAAAAAAATCCCCTTCGTTTTAGAAAGAATAAGGTCAGAGCTGAGACCAATATTGGGGCCCCTTTGTCCTCTCCCTACAAAATGAGTCCAGTGCACTACAATTTCAGACAAATATCTCTGTCCTCACACAAAGGCTTAACCATGTTAACTAGTTAATGTAAAGCTTGATTAAACTTGCAAAGATAATCCCTAAAATGCTAGGAGAAGGGGCCCTTGAAGTGCCTGGAGGTGGCGGGAGGGGGTGGGTCAGTAAAGAGGCAAGGATGTGATTCCAACCTCCTAGGCTCTGTATATTGTGTCCGAAGTGAATTACTGCATGGCTTCAGTCAAAAACATTGAGAAAAATGCAAAGCAGCCTCCCTCATCACCTCCAAGATTTGAGTCACCTTGGATAGGATGGGCCCTTAAAATGTAATAAGAGGCATCGTAATTATCATGCCACCGGGGTAAGAGAATCCTGGCAGATCACATTTTATAGAACTCTGCTTTTCTTTTAGGCCCTGGCCTGGGAGGAGAGGGAGCTACATTTTAGACTAAATGTTTATGGTTTAGCCTCCTGCAACAGGGCTAACGTTTACTTCTGCACTGCTCCTATTGTTCTGTCTGTGATTTAAATATGCTTCTTCTAAATATTTTGACAGCAAAGGAAGTCTTGGGGTACCTGTTCTTTTTTAGGGACTTCAGAGCCATGTGCTTAGTTGTGGGGTTTTGTGTGGCCTCTGATAGCAGCTATTCTTCATTCCACAGGTATGGGTTCCCAGGTGAAGTCCTCAGCTCTCACCCAAGTTATCCTAAGTCTACAGTTAGAAAAAAACCTTGCAGCTGGCACTGACCTGCCAAGGAAGTCAAGGGCCCTCTCCTTTCTGTAGAGGTTTTGGTACCTCTAAAGGAGAAACAGGCTAAAATTCATAGGAATATAGAAAGGGAATGACTTATGATTGTTCAAAAATCCCTAAGGATAGCCTTGCTTACTCTCAAGATAAGATTGTGACATTTGACAACTTTTCCGTCCGACCACAATCTACCTTTCCCCTATCACCTCGTTCCACTCTGCTGTTTGTCCCCTTTGAGCTTGTCTGGCCCTCCTGGGAGGTCTGTACACAGAGTCTGCTCTTCCTCACGGTTGTACGTTCTGTCTACTCACTTTCTCCCTTTTGCAAAATCGTTTGCCACCCCTAGATCCTGCCTAAACATTCCCTCCTTCCATTCTTGAGCTCCTCTGGGCAGAATTAATTGCCCCCTCTGCTCAGATCCTATGCCACTCTGCTCCTTCACCCAGTAGCAGCTTGGTTTGCAGGCTGTAGTCTGCCTTCACTGCTGGACAGCAAACTCTATGGGAGTTCCTCCCTATATTCCCAGTGCCGCGCATTGGGTTTGATATATGAATGAACAAACTCCTGAACTCATTGCTTTTGGTGATCATAATGGATCCCGGTAGAGGGAAATGAGGGTACTGAAAAACGTGCTCATTTCTTGATGAATGCAGCAAATCCAGACAGCAACAGCTGACAATGTCTGATCTTCTCTTACAAATCAGATCCTTCACAGGTACTTGGAAAATAAAAAAGACCAATTTGACCCAAGTAGATCCTCTAGTATTTAATGAATACACAAGAACAGCTTGCCTGTGCTGAGCTGGAGATGGCTGGTGGTTGCACCAACTCCCTCAGCAGCCTGAATTCTCACAAATCAGCAGCTCTATATCTTGAAATCAGCTGATGTTGGCAGGAAAAGCAGGCTGGGGCAGGGGAGGGGATGGCTGGCTCCATCCCAGGAAGCTGCAGTTTGGGTGGGAGAACAAGAGTAGTTCAATGATCCCAGTTCCTTCTGGGGAGGTAGTAACTGTGGTGACCTGTCAGCTAATCAGTCCATACCCTGGGAAAGGACCATGGTGCTGCCACCACCCCAGATCCTTGAGATCCCAGGATGCAATTGTTTCTGGAACTATTTTCTCTCTCTTCTACTGGTACTGCTCCCAGTCCCTGCTGTCTTCTTGGAGAGGTGGCTTCACAAACCACTTCCAAAAGGACAGAGCACACTAATCTCTCTGAAGACCGCTCTCCTCGGTGTCCGATTCCTCTTCGTGTAGCCAAAGTGGCTTGCACACCATCTGGCACAGTCAGGACTCTCTGGGGTGGCTGGATCAATGGCTAGGTTCACTGTCAACATCGACTGGGTGCTATTCTTTAAATATCCTTTAGGTACTCTAAGCTGTCATTCTGCAGTCACAATTGTCCAGATAACCAGGTCAAAGGTGTCCCTTTAAGTATTCTTTTCCCAGCCGGAATGACGCAGCCCAGTGCAAGAGCTTCTCAGGGCAGCTCCCCGTCACTGGGGTTCTGTCCACCTGGCACACAGGGCAATGCTTTGAAGAAGAAATGGATTAAGGTATTGGATTACAGTTTCTGTAGCCAGGCTCAGGGCCTGAGCTGAATGTACTGCCCCAAGTAGGGTGCCTTGGCAGAGCAGTTCAGACCTCCCTCCCTCCCTCCCCCCTCACTTTCCTATCCACTCTGTTGCCCTCTAGGCAGAAGGAGGAAGAGGGGACACTCACTCCCCATGACTTAGATCAACATTTTGGCAAGGGGTAAATGGGGTTACTATTCTTACCTTATGCTTCTGCACATATTCTGTCCTACGATGAGGCAGACTGGTGATGAGCAAAAGAACAGTTTGTTGGTACAGGAACGAATAACCGCTGGCTAGAGGCAATCGTTCAACCAGATGAGTAGCAACCTCCTTCCTCTGCCCCTCCTCCTTCTTCCTAGTTACTGACTTCTAACTTCATGCCTGGTGCATGCATTCTATTTGTTCTCTCATTTAGTCCTCCTAACAGCTCAGTTTATAAGCAAGGACACTAAAATGCAGAGAAGTAAGGTGACCTGACCCAGGTTGCTAAGATAGGACGTGGCACAGCTGAGGTTTAATACTCTGCCTAGTTCCAAAGCTCATCAGTTCCCCGTGGCCTCTTTTTCCTTCACTGGGATTCTGCTTTTGGTGTTCCTCATACAGCTAACAACCGTGGGCAGTGGGGGTGGGGGTAGGGAAGGACAGAAGAGTAGAATCCAACAGGACCCATAAACCAGTAGCTTAAATTTTCAGTGCATGCTCATACACTTGGTAAAACTTACACATGATTGGGAATTACACACAACAACTTGGTGGTTGCTATATCTGGGGAGAGGGTGAAATATTTGGTGGTTACTGATGTATATTTATAACGTTTTTCTTTTAAAATGAAAAGAGAGATCAAAGAAAACATAAATAAAAATCTTTGTTGTTCAAAACCACAATGAGATTCCATTCAGACCCATTAGAATGATGTTACCAAAAAAAGCGAAAAGGAAAAACAAAAACAAAAGCATACAAACCAGGAAAATAAGAAGTTAAGAAGTGTCAGCTGGAGGACGTGGAGAACTGGAATCCTTGTGCTTTGCTGGTAAGAATGTGACATGGTATAGCCATGATGGAAATCAATATGGAGGTTCTGGAAAAAAAAAACCAAACAACCAAAATTGAAATTATCATAGGAACTCTTTTAAAGAACTAAAAGCAGGCAGTCAAACAGATATTTGTACATCTTTGCCCACAGCAGCATTATTCACAGTAGCTCAAAGGTGGAAATAACCCACTTGTTCATTGGCAGATGAATAGCTAACCAAAATGTGATATATTCATTCATTGGAATGTTATGCATCCTTAAAAAGAAAAGAAAATTCTGAACCATGCTATAACATGGATACATCATGAAGATATTATGCTTGGGCATAACAAAAAACAGATGAAAAATAAATAAATAAAATTGATTCTTTCTCTCTCTCACTGTCCCTCTTTCTCTTAAAAAAATATATTATGCTAAGCAAAAGAAGTCAATTACAAAAGAAGGCAGATAATGTAGGATTCTACATTTATGAGATACCAGAGTGCTCATATTCAGGAACAGGCAGTGGAATGGGGTGGCCAGTTACTAGAGGAGGAGAGAATGGGGAGGTATAGTTTAATGGGTGCAGAGTTTGCTTGGGATGATGAAAAATTCTATAGATGGATGATATGATGGTTTCAGAAGAATGAAAATATGCTTAATGCTACTGAATGGTATACTCACAAATGGCTAAAATGCTGAGTTGTATGTCATACATTTACACATTGCCATGATATTTTAGAAGGCGCTCTGGGGTCCAGTGAAGGGGGCAGAACAGCATTACACACGGTTCCTCCGCGTAGGCCACCATTCCTCGGCTGTTCCTCATCAGGCAGAGTTAGACACCCAGTGAGGTGGAAGCCTCTTTTCTCTGGGCTCTGAGCCTTCTTGCCCCAGGTGGGCCGGGAACTGTGTGCAAATTGCACATCTCTGTTCTCCCCGCAGCCAAGCACCGGGTGCTTTTGGGCTTGGAGGAAGTTCATCTGAAAATGAAAGCGGTCCTTCAAGGGTCCACTTGGATTGAGCGACTCCCTTCCTGGTAGTCTCTGAGGCTGAAGCAAGGCATAGTAACAGCCCTGTCAGCCAAGGCAAATCTGTCGAACCTCAGAATCCCAAATTAGCACCTGGCCCTTCGATAGGGCAACTTTGGTTTAAAGTTTAAGTGAAACCTTGACAGTCCTGCTGACTTGAGGGAGGCCTTGGGCGGGCTCTCATAGGATGCTCTTTCTTCACAGGAATGTGCTGGTGTGTACAGTGTGGTGTCCGTAAACAGTCAGTGCCTACAACTGCAATTAGGGCCTTTCAATGGAGGTGTTAGCCACATTCAAAGTCTGAACTGGTCTCACCCATGAAATTCATAATGGGATAAAAGTTCCATTCCAGGACTGACAACTTCAAATGGAATTTGGTGTAATCTTTTATTTATTTACAGGTTTGTGGGAGTGGGGGATGGGGCTCTGATAATCCCACCTCACCCTGGGTTCTAAGCACCTCCCCCCTTCCCAAGCTTCCAGGGATAAAAATGAGGGTTGGGATTACATTTGGAGGGAAGCAAGGCTATATTTAAATATGCTTTGGAAAGTGTGGCTCCATGTCTGAAACAGCCCAGGGCGACAGCTTCATCCAGCCTGGCCTGTGACATTCCAAAGAGTCCTATTGAGACCTTACACTAATTGGTTCCAATTTATTAGTTCCAATTTCTCCCATCTCAGGGCCAGGCTGAAGACACCCTGCTTTCTGAGGGATGCAGCATGTGGGATTGACTCCAGGAGCCAAAGAAAGATTCCATACTTCACCTCCATACCTGGCTATTGCTGTTGATAATGCTGTTTAATTAATTCTCTTTTGATTCTTCTTTATAACCTAAGCCTACCCAAGTTATTATTCCTCAGCTTCCTCTTGGTAGATCTTTTGGTAACTTTGGTTCATCGTATTTACACAAAAGCAGTGTTTTTTGTGGTATTAAGTGGGCCAGGGGAGCCAGGGCTGGGGGTGGGGATGGGTGGCGGATTTATTTGTAATTATAGTAGGGTTCTTGCTCTCATCCCACCGTTCTGCCCATTCACAGGCTCTGGCCAGGGCTGGCGCCAAGATCTCCAAGTTGCCCTGTGTTTATGTCATTGAGAGAGGACAATATTTCAGTGTGGAGCCAAGCCACAGGGATCCACTCTATAAAACCCTCACTAAAAATAGACGCTCCAACCCCTGCCCAGCCCCCCTCCCCGCCTCTGCGACTCCCCCACGCCTGCCCCCAGTGCTAGCAGCACCCAGCTTCAATTCGCAGGGAGACAACCGTGCCAAATCGGCCGAATCTGCAGCTCTGGGGGCCCGGGGAGCTCTTTTCTTCCTGAGGAGTTTTAACCCAGAATAAAAGGCGTCAATTAGCAGCCTTTAGAGCTGACAGGGCAATTAAAGCTAAATTGCAAGACAGAGGGAGAGCTGGAAGAAGAAGGAAGGAAGGAAAGTGGGGTGGTGTGGGGGATTTCAAATGTATTTTCGGTGACAGCTGCAGTTTTGAGGAGGGACGGCCTCTACAAATGGCTCTTGGGATATATTTTCACTGGTGAAGTGATATTTGCAGTGAACACTGATACTTCCAGTTTATTGCACTTTTCATGTTAGATCTGAGCTGCTTGGGAAAATTAAAACAAACAGAGCAAAAGGATCTTGTCTCTACAAAAGCACCCAATTGGCTGGGTTCCAACACACCCGTTTCTGTGCAGGGTAAGTTAGATGCAGCATATCATTGGGCGGGGGGCAGCTGTGGCAGTTGGCCCTGAATTGGGTGTGAGGTGTCCCAGGTCTTAGTAAAGCGGGTGACTTGACCCACAATGCCTTTGCACACCTTTTGGCTTTGTGCTCCATTTCCTTATCCAGGACCCCAAGTCAGGTTATAAAACTGTTGGGAAATAAAGCCATCTTTGACTTATTCCTTGGTGACCTTCCTGGGTTTGGGATGGGGGAGGGCCTGAGACTGTCTTATGTAGACTGGAATTGTAACAAGAACTGTTTTGATTTTTGACTCTTTGTTGGAATACACCAGTTCAGGGGAGTGGATTCAAGAGCCCTGGGCACTGGCCAGGGCCCAAAGCAGGAGTGAAGCAAATTGAGAGCAGGCAGCCTGGAGAAGCTAGAGCTTCATCTGCATCCACAGCATCCCAGTCTATCCACCCCAGGGAGGAGTCAGAAACTGCCCTTCCTGAGAGATGCCCCCCAGCTGCCCTTTCCTTTGCTGGACCTCAACTGTCAGTTTGCATCCTGTGACTAGAGTCCTTTTCTTTTTACCTTCCTGCCCTTGTTAAGAAAACTGTGCCAAAGATGAAGAAAATAAACAACAATAGATGCTGGAGGGGCTGTGGAGAGATAGGCACACTAACACACTGTTGGTGGAGCTGCAGGCTGGTACAGCCCCTCTGGAAAGCAGTATGGAGAATCCTTAAAAAATTAGGGATGACTCCACCATACGACCCTGCTATTCCACTCCTGGGAATCTTTCCAGGGGATTTAGAATCAGCACATTACAGTGACACAGCAATATCGATGTTCATAGCAGCACAATTTACTATTGCTAGGCTATGGAAACAACCCCGGTGTCCCT
>PVKS010054305.1:0-10110 GCA_004027875.1 Aplodontia rufa
AAGTGAGGCCCGCTACAGCTCCCAGCTGTCCCAGGTGCAGTGCATGATCACCAACGTGGAGTCCCAGCTCTCTGAGATCCGGGCTGACCTGGAGCGTCAGAACCAGGAGTACCAGGTGCTGCTGGACGTCCGGGCCCGGCTGGAGTGCGAGATCAACACGTACCGGGGCCTGCTGGAGAGCGAGGACTGCAAGTGAGTGTAGGGCTAATGATTCTTTGGGGCGCATGAGGTTGCAGTGCAGATGAACAGTCTTCCTGATGGAAAAGGACGTAGTGTTGCAAGCTTTAGGTTGACATTCTCACTCAGAGTGCTGGCAGTGTCTTCCTATTTCTTTAGCCCATTTTTTCTAACTTGCTTCAATGATTTTCTGTCACCAGGCTCCCCTGCAACCCTTGTGCCACAACCAATGCATGCGATAAGCCCATTGGTCCCTGTGTCTCCAATCCCTGTGTCACACGAGCTCGGTGTGGGCCTTGCAGCAATTTTGGACGCTAGAAGCCGCCCTCCTTAGGAGGAGGACAAGGGCTTCAGTCGCATCGCAGCTCCACTTCATCCCAAGATCTCCAACAGTGACCACACTGGACAGAGGAGAAACCGTGCATCAGCAGCCACTTCCAGAGCTCAGCTCTAGCCTCCCACTGTGTGTCCTGGCTTGATTCTTGAGCAGAAGAGAGTGTAAAGGCTGTCTTTTGAGTCACACAGAGAAAATCTACAATAGGATTAAGTAATAAGTGTTGTCATAATGCCACATTTAAGACATTTTATATGTTAGCAAAACTTATCTAAATGCAATTTGAAAATAATGACATTAACTGTGGTAGAGCTGATGCCTGTGGCTGCTTGTGAAGCAGAACAGAACTGGACTTTATCTTCTTTCTTACACGTTAGGTCTTTGACGATGTGATAAATTTCCTTTGCCAATCCTCCTAATAAACTTATTCTGGCACATAAATTATGCTTGTCTGTTTCATTCATAAATTCCAAAGTTGGCTGTCTCTTATCAATAAAAAGTACCCAGTAGTTTTAATTAGATGAAAGTATTCTCCCAATATGTGGTTTGTGACTTCCTTCAAAGGAAAAGTCCCCACTGGATATCACTTGTCAATTTTTTTTTTTTTTTTTTTGGTACCAGGGATTGAACCCAGGGTACTTAAACACTGAGTCACATCCTCAGAACTTTTTATTTTTTCTTTTGAGAAAGAGTCTAGCTAAGTTGCTTAGGGCCTTGCTAAGTTGCTAAGGCAGGCTTTGAACTTGCCATCCTCCTGCCTCAGCCTCCTGAACTGCTGGGATTACAGGCGTGTACCACTGTATGTGGCTCACCTGTCAATCTTGATAAGTACTAGAAGAAAGCAAAGCAGAGTGGTCCACTCAGGTCTAGGTGATGGTGGTGACCATGATCAGGGCTGGTTTCTATAGGAGATGACATTTGAGTTGAGATTTGTAAGCAGAGAAGAAACAGATGAGAAAGAGCATTTCAGAGAGAGGAACCAGCAAACTGAGAGAAGGAACAAAACTGATAACTTTGAAGGAAGGGGGGAAGGCCAGCATGCCTACAGTGATGAGCTAGGGAGGGTGGGCAGTGTCTGGGAACGTGGGGGCTCAGTAGCCCTGGGGAGGACCTGATTTTATTTCAAGTGAAGGAGGAAACCTTAGAAAAATTAAAAGAATGGTTTGACAGTTTTATTTTTATATATATATTTTTTTAAGAAATTCATTCGTTGAACAAACATGCTTCCAATGAAACAGTATAATATATTTATATTCTGAAAATTAGATTTACCCTCTAGAACCCCCCTAATTACCCACCCTTGTTCCTCCCCCCCTTCCCAATACATCTCTATGAATGCCTTAGGTTGTATGTCACTACACCTCTTCAGGGTTTAATACATGAGAGTTGACCACCTTTAGCAATGGTTTGACAGCTTTATTAGCAGGAATGCCTGGGTGGCTGAGTGGAATAGGTGTTCTGAACACCCACGTTTAAAGTGTTGGGGTCGCAGGTGACAGCTACAAGAGAACCGCATTTTGTTGTTGTTTTCTTTTGAAGAGTCACTGACATCTGACAACTGCTCACATTCCTCATCAGAAACAGGAAAGTCAGACAAGAAGAGCCAGAAACTACAAGAATTGCTCAAACTTGAAGAAGATAAGATCGTGCTGTGGCCTGCTGGGGTGGTTGCGAAACTCATGCCTGGCCTTGCCTGTATCCACTGTGGGTGTGTGGAGGCTGCCTGTTCCCACTGTCCAATTTTATTTATTTATTTATTTTTACATGTAGGGACAAGCATTGGTCTAAAATGTGAAGATCAGGGAAGATTTATAGCTTCCCCAGTCAATGACATATTTATAAGAAATTCAGCAGCTGGGACATGCAGGTGTGTACACAAGATGACTTCAGGTAGCTGCACCAGTGAAGTTAGCAGAGACCCCAGTGAGTTAGCTGAGTTTTAGTATTAAACTCACCATAGTTGAAACTCCACGTAAACTGGTGAACATGCCTATGAAGGTGGGGGAAGAAGGGAGGGAAGAGAGGGATAAAGGGGTGTTATCAATACAATGGTGAATACTCAACTTCCATTAGAAGCCTAGCTGTACACAGAGAGGCAGAGAAACTCAGAAATGTGAACAATTATTATACATGTATATGTTCACTTCAAACTACAGTATGGTGGGATTACAGAGGAGACATGAGTTCAGGGAATGGAAGAAGAGGGCTAAATCCTGGTCTAGGATCGACCTCAACTTACTAACTCAATATGTCAATATCTGGTATGCATGATTATGTAACAACGATTCCTTCCAATATGTAAGACTATGCCAAACAAATTTTTTAAAAAAGCTTAGGGTATGACATGTTAGAATATGTTTGTTTAAAGTTTTAAAAATAGCCAACAGGGAAAAGGATATAAATGAAGCCCCAGAAAAACCTGGGGTTTGAAAGTGACTACTGTAGTTTCATTCAGAATTGTGAGCTCTCTCTGAAGTGTAGCCCTCCGTGCATTATAGGATCTTTCTGAGCCTCAATTTCTTAAGCTATAAAGTGAGCAAATAGCTTTAATCTTTTCTTTAATCTTTTAAAAATAAAAGATGGAAAGTGAATATGCTGTTAAAAGCTAAACCAACAGCTGCTGCATAGAAAGTGCTCAGAAAATAAGAATTTCTGTTTACTTTCTTAGGGACTCTGAGGAACTTGTATTCCTGTGTGCTGAACCCCTTTCCTGTTGCTCAAGACAGAGAATCCACATCCTTTAGATTCATGGGTTTTGCTGGCCCAACCTCTTTGGAACCCAGGTGGAAACCTGGTCTCGAGTTCCTTTGAGTTGAGGGCTGCAGAGAGGCTGGATGGGACAAGAAAATGAGGAATCCAAGCTTCGGGGCTGAGAATGAGAGAGAAATGAGTTCAGATGTGTGTGTGCACGCCCATCCACACCTGGATTTACAACACTGTACGTGTGAACCTGTGTGTCCATGTGTTTGTATTGTGTTAGGAGGAAGATGGTGCGAGCTTCCTCCCAGTGTGATAGGTACACTAGTGGTGGAATTTTCATTGAGTTCAACAATCAGGAATTTCAAATGGGAACACGTTAAGCACAGATCTGGTAGAATCAAAGTTAGAGTAATTTTGCCTGGAGCTGAGGTAGGAGGAACGCAAGGTCCAGGCCAGCCAGGGCAACTTAGTGAGACTTCATCTTAAAATAAAAAATAGAAGGGGCTGGAGTTGTGGCTCCGCGGTTACGGTGCTTGCCCGGCATGCACAAGTACACAGGTTCCAACCCCAGCACCACATACACAACTAAGTGTCAGAGCAACAAAAGCCATGTGAAAGATCAATAAAAATTGATTCTCTCTCTCTCTCTCTCTCTCTATATATATATATCCTTCTTTCTTAAAAATTAAAAATAAAAAGGTTAGGGGGATACCAACCCTGGGTTTAATCCAGTACCAAAAAAAAAAAGTAATTTAAGTCACTTATGGGAGCTGAGTTCCTTTTATGTCCCTTTGGTACACAAGAAAGCAAAAATTAAGTTTATGGTTGAAGACTTGGGTAAAATGTAACATATTTGTTTTGAATTCTCATAATTTCACATCTGCTCTTGCTGATTTCATTGGTTGGTTGTGGAGTCTGGCTGGCTGCTAACTGCAGAGAAAAGTGTGAGAGAAGGTTGATTATTAGCATCTTGGATGTGGGGAGCAGAGCTGTGTGTGGTCCATGGTCAAAGAGCCAGGTGGGGTGAGTGGGCAGAGGTCACCCTGGCAGACACTGCTGCCGGCTGTGTGGTAAGCACAATTATATACCAACCCCCAGTGAAGTCCCTCTGAGAAAGGCATAGTCTGGGGGCGGGGGAGAGGACAAAGATGAAAGAGTTTCAAGTCTGTTCTTGCTAAATGCTTCTTGGTTCATTGCCCAAGGCAGAGTATCTTGAACAGAAATTCAGGGACACTCAGGTGGGCTGGTGGGAAGGAAGATATCCCCTGCTTGGGAGGTGGCCTGGGGATGTGCCCAGAATCTTGCAGGAAAGAAAAAATAAGCTCCATTTGACTTTTGGATGCCAAGGATGTTGGAAAAGTTGATGTTTGGCTTATTGCTCTACACTGACTGAGGGTTTGGGGTCTTGCTCTAAGGTTTGTACTGGAAGAAAGAGGGAAAAAGAGTGGGAGGAGGAAGTCAAGAAGAAAGGGAAGAGGCAGGAGAGGGAGGAAGGAGGAAGGAAAGAAGAGGGAGAAAGAAGGAAAAAAGAGAAACAGAGAAGGGAACTATCTTTTGGAGTTATCTTAGGCAATTTGTAAATTGTCACTGTGTCAGTTGATCTTGGTGGCCCTGTGTCTGCCCCTACCTTGCCTTCATCGCCCATTTCTAGCCCCATGCGACTCCTTGGATTTATTAGATCTGCCTTTTTTGGTTCTGGCCTTTGGTGCTCTCCTGGACATCATTTGCCCCCCTTCTCCAGCTTTACCTGGTCCTGGCCTCCCTGCTGGGTCTTTTTGGCCAATGTGAGCAGGAGAAAGGCTGCCTGAGGGGCTGGATGGAGCCGTACAGGCTCCTGATCTTCCCTCCATGCAGCCTGCTTCTGGGTGCTTTTGAGCTTTGCTTAACTCCTAGCAACTGCACACAACAGCTTGGTTACCACTGAGCAGCCTGCTCCAAGATCTGCCCCTGAATTCCATCTAGGCTGTTGTCCCTGCTTGATTGACCCTCACCTCAGCTAATTTAAATAACTTCAGAGAATTTTCACACTTAAAAACTAATTCTTCAAGGGCTGTGGAGGTAACTCATTGGTAGAGTGCTTGCCTAGCTTGCGAGGTCCTGGGTTCAACCTCCAGGATTGGGGGCAAAACAACAAGAAGAAGTTTGGCCTAAAGGCAAACACTTAAGAGAGACACATCAGGTGTTCTGCAGTTAATTAATACCACACCTGCTTGAAAATTAATACCCCATCTGGGGCAGGTTAAGACATGAAGAACAGAGAGGTTGCTCAAGTAATATCATGCAGTAAAAATATTCTTATTTATGGGCAGAAGGTGTACTTAGGTGACTCTGAGAAGGGCAGAGATCAGGCAGGCACATGAGTCTCTTCTTCTAACAAGAAAGGAGTAATCCCTCTTCTCTTCACCTGGGAACTGTGCTCTTTGAAGGTGGTGTCTTTAACACCCATGACATTTATCCTGAAAGAACTGTGGTGATAAGAAAAGAGTTACAGAGAACTACTTTTGAATCATGCTCCATGCAAAAGAGAAATTTAGAACTTAAGTGACTTGAACACATGTTAATTGAATTCATGCCAAGAGTTTTCCCAGTGCTTCCCTAAATGCTTAAGGGTACATCCAGAAAGTGCCTGGATACGCTCTGGTCACCGTGCTGCTCAGGGACCCAGACTTAGCCTTGTCCTTACTGTTCTTCTTTCGAGAGGACTGGGTTTCTCTGGGTAGGCATAGAGCTCAAGGGGCTTTTGAGGCAAAGTCTGAAAGGAAAAGAGGCTGGGAAAGAGGGTACGAGGTGCAGAAAGGAGCCAGACCTCAACAGATGGAGGAGATTTATTGCAAGTTTCAGGGATGCACTTTCCAGGCAGAAAATGGCCGCTTGGCTTTTGGATAGGTGGTCTTTTTTTATGTTTTTTAAAAATTTTTAAAAATTTTATTCAATAAACATAATCTTACAACAGGAGGGGTTCATCATCATACAATCAAGAACAGCAGTGTAATGATAGAACAAGCCAATATTGGTGTCAGACCATGGTTTCCCCCTTTGGGTTCCCCATGGTTCCATGTTTCACTTTACTTAAGACCCAAGTTAATTGGACTTCTTGTGGAAGTCAGAGGTTCCCCTCAGGTTGGATTCCCCCATACTACTTCCCTCTGGTCACCTTGATGTCTCCCTATTCCCTTCCCCCCTCCCTAACCCCCCTCCCTACTTCCCCCAGGAACCTAAGCACAGTTCCCCATGATCATGTAAGAATTCATACATGCTGAGGTAATTGTTAGGTTAGCCATCTAATGTACTAATTCTGCTTATATTCTAGCATCCACAAATGAGAGAAAACATTTTGCCCTTGAGTCTCTGAGTTTGGGATACTTCACTTAGCAAAATTTTTTCTATCTCCATCCACTTTACTGCAAATGCCATAATATCGTTTTCTCTAATAGCTGAGTAGTACTCCATTGTATATGTGTACCCCAGTTTTTGGATCCATTCACCAAGTGAGGGGCATCTGGGTTGGTTCCATAATTTAGCTATAGTAAATTGAGCTGCTGTAAACATTGATGAAGTTGTATCTCTATAGTAAGCTGATTCTAGCTCTTTTGGGAAGATACTCAGGAATGGAATAGGTGGGGCAAAAGGCGATTCCAGCCCTAATTTTTTGAAATGGATAGGTGGTCTTTTATAGGCTGAATTGGAGTGGGTCACAAACAGGGATTTTAGTAGGTGGAGATTAAACTGAGTTTCTCTGTAGGGTGAGGATCCTCTGATAAGGACCTTAGACAATAGGTTCTGATAAGGGCCTGACTCTGTAGATTCAGGGGGTTTGCTGCTGGGCTGAGTGGCTTTTGGTAATTTTCCATATCCATCATTCTAGACTCTAAAGGGATATAATGAATGGGGTTGACAATACCAAATTTTTATCCAGCTACTGGGTAAACAGACATAAGTATTAATTCTACCTGGGAAGAAGATTCCCTGGTTGTAATTGAAGCAGCCAGACAGGTGATAGGAGATAACTTGCTCTAGCTGGAGGGAGGCTCTTGTAGGGAAATTTTAACAAGAGTTTGGTGGGTGGTCACAGTGGGTTTGGAGATATCACATACAGTGGCTGACACCTCAGGGCAGAGAGATGACAGGGATATTAGAGCGGAAGGAACTGGCATGAGGAGTGTTGGGGGCTCAGGTGGGTATTAAAATGAATGGAGGCATTGAATTTGATTTGGGTGTTCCTGCCAAAAACAGGAGTTGGTCATCTACGTATGAGTGGGGCCTTCCATAGGCAGTCCAATAGAAAAGGGTTTTGACCTAAGGTTTTAGTCTGGTGTGGTAGAATCCCATTCTCTGAGGTCCCCACTTTCTATCTGCCTACAGATAATCTATCTCCTGCCTCAGTTTCCCCTATGAAGAGGTCCTTGACTGCCTTTTGGGAGAAAGGGTGATGACTAATCTGGCTTCTTCCTGCGGGCATTGGGGCATTGGCTGTGGCAGTCAGGGAAACTCTCCAGAGAGTCTATCTGGGGGACCTCGGTAAAAGTTGGGAGGCAACTGCATGGAGGGTCATTTTCATGATGACCTGGTGCTTAATGGACACTAGGCATCCCACACACCAGGACAGTCCAGAGGTTCATGGTGGGGGCAGATGACTAGACATGCTGTATATGGGGGAGAGATCATGCTAGAATAATGAATAATGGAACAAAACATTTTCTGCAAGCAATTAGTATGAAACGATCAGTGTTATCAGTCAGCCTTTGAAGACCATGAAGATCATAACTTACTAGAGCTTAGGGTGTGGTCTGACATGTCATTTACTTGTGAGTGGAGGCCATTCACAGCTGAAACATGAGTAGTGTTGCTAGGAACACATTTAATAATGGCACAAGTGTACTCTTGAGTTGGAGAATGCCATATGATTTCCATAAGGTAGCTTAAATATTAGAACTGAACAGTCATTCCAGCAAAAAATAGATTGCATTTACTCATTTAGGAGTTTGGGGAAATTTGTGGATCTAAAACTGACAAACTTGTGACTCTGGTAGTATCTTCTGTAATCCTTTCTTTACGATCTCCAAGTTTTGTTTACCTATGGGAGAAATGAGCCAAGTGTATATTTTGAGTTCAGTGTCTTTCCTTTTAAATGCCCATGTATGGCTGTGCTTTGGTTATAACTCTCCTGCCAGGTGTTCCAGCCCAAGTTGGTCAAAATTGACTTTTTCGCCTATCTATTCCTAGGTCAGCTGAGATTCCTCAGGAGGTCATTGTTGAGGACACATAAGAGCCTCTTGGCTCCTTCAGCCTTCCTCTATCAGTGGTGCCATCTGCCAGGATGAGTCAAGGTCTTGCTGACCATAAGTGGCTTCCCTTGGAAGCATCAGGGACATTTTCCTGTCCAATGACTGTCCTCTTTGCAGATTGTGCACCATCAGCTGAGAGAAGTCCCATTGTCCCCTGAATTTTGGCTGACCAAACAGGGTAAGGGCCAAAATAATGACCTTTTCTTTAACCCTTTAACATCCTTAACTTTGGTATTCTGATTTTGGTGTTAAACATCCAGCAGGCCAGTTTCACCAGTCTTAAAGTGGGAGTACTGGGCTTTAATTTTAATGTGTACCTTGCCTATAAACCTACATAAACTTACATAAGATTTAAACAAAGCTTGAACACTTTTTGACCTTAAGATAAATCTTAAATAACTTTAACTGATTATGCCAATTATATTTACACACAGACTTTCCAGAATAAAACAATCTTAAATTCCTTTTACCATTTACCAACAATTTAAATTGCCTTTGGAAAAGAAAGCATGTGGGGTAAAGGAGTGTGTCGGTTTGAAAGAATTATTAAGCCATGAAAGGAGATTAAAGTGGAGATGGAGCTTCCATGTGCAATCGATTGGCTTTCAGCCATTTCTGGAGACCCTGCATTTATAGCAGGGAGTAGCTCTGATCGAAGAATTAGAATGCTACTAAGTGAGACCCCAGTTTCTTGACTGAATGGATTGCCGTGAAAGGAAACTGAAGATCAGAATAACATTCTTTCCACTAAGGCAGAGAGTGATCGATAAGTCTCACTGTAGCAAAGCCTTTCTCCTGAGTCTTAAGTCTGACAGCCATGTGGCTGACAGGTTCCCAGTATTTTTAATAGAGAGAGTTCATAAAATGGAGTGGAGAACTCCTGGAAAAAAAGTGATAGAGTAATTGTTCATTTTATTCACACTTCTGAAGATCTTGGATAAATCCCTGTAAATGTAACACAGCATGAAAGGGTGGGTTCTGTTTTGTAAATTGGAGGAATGAAATCCATGGACACAGGATCAGACAGAGTAAAGTAACAGGATTTAGATTAATAGAAAAAGGAAGAAGTATTCCCAAAGAGAGAGGGGTCCCAAGACAGGGATCCCTTGAGGGGTTTTTTCTTTGAAGAGAAAAATGTGAAAAGTTAAGCAGTTTGGGCAGAGAGAAGGTCTGGAGTAGAGGTACCAGGCCTGGAGTGGAGCCCTGGACGTAGGCAAACTTGGACCATTTGCCATTGCTGTGGAGAGCTTTTAAGGTCTCTGAGAATTTGGGAGTCGAATGTGCCTTCAGGCTAGTGACTGCTACTGTCCAGCTTATATTGGGGCCCAGCAATATTACAGAACACCACCAGTCTTTCAGGTTTGACTGTCTTGGAGACCCAGGTTTTGGATATGTTTGGGAAGGCACCCCAAGGGGGTATCTCATGGAAGCTTTGGTGGGATCTGGCCTGTGCTAGATAAAATGGAGTGAGGAGGGCCCCCAAGGACTCTGGTGGAGAGAAAGCCAGGAATCTGGAAGAGTCAGAGTCACTCACCCAGTAGGTTTATGGCTGATGGTGGATGTGATGTCCAGCAATGTGAATGGTCCTTACTGGAGCCATCAGAGGGAAAGGTG
>PVKS010054306.1:0-10107 GCA_004027875.1 Aplodontia rufa
TGATATCTTAATGTGGTTTTCATTTGCATTTCTCTGATTACTAATGATTTAGAGCACTTTCTCATGTATTCATTGGCTTGATCAATGTCCTCTGGTGAGAAGTCTCTATTTAGCTCTTTGGCCCATTTATCAATTGGGCTGTTGGTGTTTTTGTGGCTGATATTTTTGAGGATTTTATAGATTCTGGATATGAGACCCTGGACACAGAGCTTTTACTGTGTGTAACATATATTATAAACAAGAGTAGTAGAGGGCTGGGGATGTGGCTCAGTGGTGGAGTGAGTGCTTAGCATGCGTGAGGCCCTGGGTTCAATCCCTGGTACCTCCCTTCCCCCTGCAAAAAAAAAAAAAAAAAATTCATACTTCCTACAACTCTATGAAACTGACCCTAAGATCAGGAGATTCACTGGAAGTCTTATCTACTTCCATAAAACCTTAAGCTAAATGATTTTTAAGTAACTTTCAAATAACTCCTGAAAGGGGCTGAAGTGGTGGCTCAGTGGCTATGGTGCTTGCCTTGCATGCATGGGTAGGTGAGTTCAAACCCCAGCACCATGTATATAGCAAAGTCCTGGAGCAACGAAGGCCACATAAGAAACTAAATAAAATTGCTCTTTGCTTTATCTCTCTCTCTCTCTCACTGTCCCTCTCTCTTAAAAAAAAATTCTGAAAAAGATTCTGCAGGGGGCTAGAGTGGTAGCTCAGGGGTATGGTGCTTGCTTGGCATGTGCAAGGACATGGGTTCAAATCCCAGCACCACATACACAACAAAGTATCCCAGGAATGAAAGTCATATGAAAAACTAAATAAAAATTGCTTTAAAAAAATTGATGTTTTTCTTTCTGTCTCTCTCACTGTCCCTCTCTCAAAAAAAAAAAAAAAATTCTGCAGGAAGAGACAAACCCAAGGTCAAAGAGAAGCAAGCAAGAAAATTCTAATTTTAAATGTAGTTTATGGCAATTAGATCTTATATCAGTAGGTTCTCTTTTAGTTATTATTGGCCTTAGAAGCCTAAAGAAGAAACCCTAACTTAATTTGAAATGATGCATTTTTTAATACAAACAGACATAAATAAATAAATCTAATTTTCCAAGACTAGCACTAGCTACCAGGCTGCTCCTCATCGTAGAGAAAATAAAGCTGACATCTTTCCAAAGAGATTTTTGGAATAGATCCTGAGTTCCTCTCTAACAGGAAAAATATTCAGCTCACTGATCAACTTTATAAAACCTAAGCCATGTATTATTCCAACCCACAATACTACCAGCCAAAGGGAAGAGGCTTAGACCTCATTTTATACTAGATATGTTAATAAGAAAGAGCAGAATAACCAAATGAAATAAAGAGATCCAAATAGTCTTTCCAAGGACTAAAACAGAGCTTCTCTGAAAGATGGAAAGTATTTCCCCATCTCATGCAAAGGCAGTGGTCCGTGGATCGCCACTTCGTGGGGCTGAGGAAATAACTGAGTTTATTTTAATGCACCGTGTAATCTGGCTGGGTTCCCATATTGTTCCATGATCTTAACTGTAATTCAAAGGGAAACCGGAGCCAGCGTTTCAATGTCATCTCGATACAACCTTTTGAGTTTCCAAGCTCACCTCGGTAATTTGCTTTCCTTTCCCCTCTCTCTTTTATAAAGTCGAGCCAATGATAATCAAATCAGCAAAATGAGCAACACTGTAGGGAGCGCGTTGCCACCATACCCAAAGTGCACTGGATCGTTAGAGTTGCACGGCCAGCTGCTGACCCTCGAAGGCACGGCTTCCAGGAGGCCTGCGTGGGGTGCCTGGCTGGATTATTTCTTGTTGGTAAATGCTTTAGGTTTTTTTTGTTTGTTTGTTTGTTTTTGTTTCTTAAGAGAAAGAGAGAGAGAGGATCAATTTATTTAGGTTTTCCACATGGCTTTGGTTGCTCCAACTCTTTGTTGTGTATGGTGCTGGGGTTTGAACCTGCATCCAGGCAAGTGGGAGTAACCGCTGAGCCACCACCACCCCAGCCCCAATGCTTCAGTTTTGATTATGTCGTCTTTTATTCTGTTTCTCCCTAAATGCGCAGACATCTTGCAGCCCTTCTGTGTTGGATCGGGGCTCTCTCTCTCAGCCTCTGTAGTGGATGGTGTGGCAAAGTCTCTGGTGTCAATGTTAGAGCTGACACCGTTCTGGCTTTAACAGAAGGTCATTTTCAGCAAAGGAGTCCTGGGTTATGGCTGTGTACAGCATGGCTCTGCCAGGGAAGGCACGACCTTTGCCAGTCGTGGGATGCTTCCCCGCTGCGCTGGGTGCAAGCCTTGGTAGAAGGCGTCATAAATGAAAAATGACTTCAAGGAATGGGGTCTGACTGGCTGTGACCCTGCCCACACGGCCTTGTCTTTGTGAAGGGGAAGGACTGAGGTGATTTCCGAAGCCTTCTAACTGATGTTCTATTTTAGAGAACTGCCTCGGGCATAAGGCCTATCCTCCTCCCCCCCAAAAATGGAATGACATTTCCTTGGTGTGAAATAATGACCGTGCCTCGCCCATCCACAACCCTGCCTCCTTCCTTTCCATAAATACTTGCTGCGACTGAGTCAAAGTATTTTCCACACCCGTGATTTGTCTATTGGCATTTAATCATTAGACTGGTGTCTTCATAGGGGTGGTTGGATGCTTTGAAAGAGTTTTCACTCTCACAGCCAGGCCAGGTGGTACACACCTCTAATTCCAGTGACTCCAGAGGCTAAGGCAGGAGGTTCCCAAGTCTGAGGCCAGCCTCACCCACTTAGTGACACCTGTCTCAAAACAAAAAATAAAAAGGACTGGGGATATAGTTCAGGGGTAAGTGCACCTATATGTTCAATAATCCCCAGCACCACAATCAGCAAACAAAGAAAACAGAAAAGAAAAAAAGAGATTGAGAAAAAGAATTTCCATTTTCACTTTTGGTAGTTTAAAAAAATAACGGAGGGCTGGAGTGGTGGCTCCCACTTGCCTGGCATGTGTGAGGACGCGAGTTCTAATCCTGGCACCACATACACAGCGAAGTGTCGGAGCAACGAAAGCCACGTGAAAAACTAAATGAAAAATTGATTCCCTCTCTCTCTCTCTCTCTCACTGTCCCTCTCTCTCTTTAAAATAATAGTAATAATTGACTTCTGAGGTCAAGGTCACAGACTGTAGGGATAGTCTCTCATTTAGTAATACTAAAATGGGTGTGCCTGTGAGTTTTAAGTGGAAAAGCACATTATTAAAATATATTTTAAAAAAAATCACTTCCTGGCCTTAGGAGGACCTGGTACATTAAGAACTGAAAAATGTTGTGTGTACTTGAATTAATTGAAGAAGAATTTCATTTTAAAGATAAGAGCCTGCATCACATGTCTGTCTCCTCACCAAAATAAGCTGCAGTCCGAAATCATTTCCCATGTTCAATTACGAGAGTCAGGACTGTGTCCAGCTCTAATTGACTCCAGGAATATTTTATTTTTTACTTAAAAGATAATTGAATTCGCTGCCATATGTTTACTGGGGTTGTTCTCTGCTCCTAGCTCCGACGTCTCTCTCTCCCCGCCACCAGGTGCGGTTTCCAAAGAACCCAGAGACCCGGCCTTTGCTCTCATCCGCACCGTTTTTACTGGCTTAATCTTCCTTTTGGAATCACATTTATTCTTCTGCGGTTTCCCCTCCAGTGTCTTTCTTTTTTTTGTAATCATTGAAGTATTCACGCTTGAATTGAAATAGTGAAGTCAGCTTTTAATGCTAGATCAAAAATGCCAGAGAGGAGCTACCAATTTCATGGTTCACAAAATAATGGTATCAATCTGGACTGCTTAAGAGATACCAGAACCTCCTGACCTGAATGTAAACTCCCTTGGCCTTGAAATAATTTCACTCATATCTGATGACCGAGGAGCCACATTAAGATTTTGCTTAGAATTTTCCAGGCCAATGACTGTCACATCCCTGACTCCCATCCTTAAAGGAACAGAATGGGGCGATTCTAAGAAGGCACTTACTTGAACATCAGCAATTCAGAATTATATTTTCTGGGAAATATAATTCTTCTTATGGGAGTTCATGGAACTCCTTTTCATGCGAAAATACAATGGCTCTCTTTAATTTAATTTTAATTTTAATTTTCAACCCCTGCACCCCTCAGTCAACTATTGCTTGTGTAATAAACTATACCAAAACTCAATGGCTTAAGCAGGAGCTATTTAATGCTCCTCTTGGGTCTGGGTTGGCTCAGTGTTCTGTGGATCCCACTAAGACTTGCTCTCGAGTCTGGGGCTGGCTGGCCGAGTGGTTACCAGACTGGATGCTCCAGGTCTCAGCTGAAGATTTGGCTCCTCTGCGAGTCACGTGTATTCTTCCAGTGGGCTAACTCAGGTATGCTCTTGAGGTGGCAAAGGTCTGAGAAATGGGGCCCAATTGTGCCAGAGGGCAAGCAGAAATATTCAGTCTCAAAGCCAAGGTTTTGTTAAATTTCTCTTGTCCTACTGTTTAAAGAAGTCATGTGGCAAGCACAGAGGGCAGCGTGGGAGGGCTCTGCCAAAGGGCATGGCCACAGGGAGGCCTGAAGACTTGGGGCTGTTGAGGCAATCCACCACCACCCTTACCCATAACCAGAGCAAGGCAGCTAGCAAAGCCAGAGAAAAGGGCCATTTTCTTGTGCTACATAGTGTACAGAGACGTAGGGGAAGTAGAGTCCAAACTTGCTAAATCAAAAACTGGAAAGTAGGCCAGGCACAGTGGCATGCACCTGTAGTCTCAGATACTTGGGAGCTGCAGCAGGAAGACAGCTTGTGTTCAGAATTCAGAGTGCATTGTGCTATGCAGATCTTTGGCTGTTGTGTGAAGTTCAGTATCAATATGGTGACTGTCCTGGAGCAAGGGACCGCAGAGCTAACGAGGAGTGAACTGGCCCAGGGGGGAGACCAAGTAGGCCAAACCCACATGCTGATGAGTAGGGGAACCATGCTTGTGAATAGCCACTGCTTCGGCCTGCCCAACATAAGGAGACCCCCCATCTCCTAAAAACAAACACATAGGCAACAACCAATCCAGAAATTCAAATTGAAGTCAGTTGGTCAAAATAGAGATCAACAATAAAATAGAAGTGTACATTTATAAAGCGGAGTCAGAGAACTAGAAAGTGGGGCCATGGAGTATGGGCCATTTTACATTGGCTTTTTAACCCATGTTTGGAAGACCCTGAAAGACGAATCTTTGCCCAGTTAAGGATACATGGGACATAAGCTATATTAAACTACCAAAGAGTCCAGTGCCTTTTAAATTTTCTACACAGGGAATTTGTTTTTTGCTTTTGTTTGAAGAAGGAGGTGTTGCTGTACTTTTGGTACACATCCCAAATGTATGTGTTCTGCTGGACAAATTTCCTTCAGAGCCAAGGACCACTTGTTTTTACGTGGATTCAGAGACTTTTGCAAGTCTAGTCACAAAGTTCTGTAACTCAGTGTGTTTTCTTCTCTGCTTTGGTTGCTAGAATTTCAAAGGCAAGTTTTATATAACATTGATAGGACTTTCTAGGTTGGGATCTTTGGAAATAATTTGTGTACCCCTCTTATTTTCTTCTTTGTCTCCTGCCTTTCATTTTGAATTCTGTTTAGTCTTGTATCCTCAATGTTTACAAATAGAAACGGAGGGAATTATTATGGGATCCTGGTTTCATTTTCTTTCTTTCTTCTCTTTCTTTCTTTTTAAGAGAGAGAAGGACAGTGAGAGTGAAAGAGAAAGACAGAATCAATTTTTATTTAGTTTTTCTTGTGACTTTTGTTGCTCTGACACTTTGCTGTGTATGTGGTGCTGGGGTTCCAATCTGAGTCCTCACGTGTGGCAGGCAAGCACCAAAACCACTGAGCCATCCCTCTAGCCTCTGGCTCCATTTTCAATGCAGAATCTCTTGGAATTCTGGCCTCTGACTCCTGTTTCTCAGAAAGAGAGGGAAGAGCAGGAATCTTCTCATATTCCGCTTGAGTTTGGATGGTTCCACCTCAAGCATCTTAGTTACAGGAGCTTATGTGCAAAAATAGGGACCAGGCTTCCTGAGTGGCCAGCTGGAGAGCACAGATGTGGCCATTCCCACATCTCAGAAATGGGGTCAAAAAGGACCTCCTCACACAGTGCCCCTGCTCCAGCATTCTTCCTCCTCCTCAGGTCTTCCCCAACCTACCAGAGCTGAGATTTTGCCCACAGGTGATGAGATTTAGCAAGAAAAATACAACATGCCTAGGTGACTTTAAATTTCAAATATTTAAAAAAGTAATTTTTAGCATAAGTATGTCCCATGCAATATTTGAGAACATATTTATGTTAAAATTTATTCAAATTTAACTGGGAATCTTGTATTTTTTTTCTGGAAATCCAACCATATCACATAAATGGAAATAAAACCCAAATGCTTATATTCTCCATTTTGAAGACTCCTTTGAAGGATTTATTATTATTATTATTATTATTAAGCAGTGCTGAGGGATGGACACCAGGCTTTGTGCTTGCTAGGAGAGCTTAAGTGGAATATGGAGCTATACCCGAGAGCAAAACTTCTCTTTTTGCTGACTTCTCTGTGGCCAATTTTCAGCTCTTAAAGAACACACTGGGGTTCATTCAAGGCACACAAAATAATATTTTCTTAGTTACATTCTCTTTTTTTAAGAGAGAGGGAGAAGAAGAGGGCGGAGGGAATCAATTTTATTTAGTTTTTCACACGGCTTTCATTGCTCTGACACTCTGTTGTGTACATGTTGCTAGGGTTTGAACCCGTGTCCTTGCGCATGCCAGGCAAGAGCCATAAACACTGCAACTGCTCAGCCACTGCTCCAGCCCCAGTTACATTCTTTTTTTTTTTTTTTCCAAAGAGAAAAGGACAGTGAGAGAGAGAGAGAGAGAATCAATTGTTTTTATTCCAGGGCTGAGGACCGAACTCAGGGCCTTGAGCGTGGTAGGCAAGCACTCTGCCACTGAGCTAAATCCTCAACCCTGAGAATCAATTTTTTTAACTGAGTTTTTCACATGGCTTTCGTTGCTTTGACACTTTGTGTACGTGGTGCTGGGTTTGAACCCCTGTACTTGCGCATGCTAGGCAAGTGCTGTAACCGCTGAAGTCCCCCTAGTTACATTCTTTAAAACATTATTTCAAATGTTTTCCAAGAAATCAAATACTTCATAAATTTCTTTTTTATTCCAAATAACACTTGTTCAAAAAAGAGAATGAAACTTACTCTATCCAATTAGATTGCTGTTTAATCAATATCTCAATCTAAATCAATGTCTTTGAAAATAATCTCATTATGAACATTTACATATAGTTAACATGGATGGGGTTTTCATGATTTGGAGCTGTTTAAGCAGGCCAGTCTTAGAGAATCACAATTGCAATGCTTGATTTATTTTTCTTTTTAAAAAATACGTTCACAGCAAAATCTACCATGTGGGCCTCTCTGCAGGACATTTGAGCAGGTATCTTTAAGAAGTTAGTAAACCAGAAAAAAAAAGGAGGCAGAAAGAAGAGAGTATTTGGGGCTGGAGCAGTGGCTTAGTGGTTGGAGTGCTTCCCTGGCATGCATGAGGACCTGGGTTCAAATCCCAGCACCACATACCCGAAAAGTTGGGAAGCAAAGACCAGATGAAAAAATAAATAAAACTGATATTCTCTCTCACTCTCTTAAAAAAAGAAGAGAGTATTTCAGATTAAAGGTTAAGACAGAGATAAGATTATTCATAGATAAATAATGAATGGAACATGTTTGGATCTTGATATGTATAAACCATTTTTTTAGTAAAGGGAAATTTGATTATGGGCTTAGTGTTAGATGGAATTAGGAAATATGATTAGTTATATTATGTGTGGTCATGCATTGCAGTTACGTAAGAAAAGAGTCTTCCTATTTTGAGATTCATTTGACAACATTTGGTAAACACTAAATGTTTGCTATTCCAGGTGTGGTTGTAGAGGTGAAACCCAAATTTTTCGCCTGTTTAAAAAGGATATATTAAAAATTAGGAGGATGTTATGGATTGAGTATTATGTCCCTGCAAAACTCCTAAGCCAAAGTCTAATCCCCAGTGTGATGGTCTTAAAAGTGGAGCTCTGAGAGGTATTAGGTCATGGGGAGAGGGGGGCCGTGCATGCAATGTGGGTCCTCACAAGGAACTCAAGAGACCCTTTCACCCATGAAGACGCAGCAAGAGGCTCTGTAGTGAGTACGGTCTGCTGGTGCCTTAATCCTGGCTTCCCAGTCTCTAGAACTGTGAGAAAGAAATTTCTATTGTTTCTAAGTCACCTAGTCTGTATTTTATTTTAGAAGCCGAAACAGATTAAGACAGAGGGCAAAGGCTTCCAGAATGCCTTCAGCTGGCTCAGAGAAGCAATCTAGTCAATCAGTCATACTTGCACCCTGAAACAGAGGTTTGGATGCTGCTTTGCTTAGAGAAGGGTGGAGCAGTTGGAAGTCTGACAAATGGAGTGAGAACACTGTTTCTCACCACACTGGCAGTTCCCTGGTTTCAGACTTCAGACCATTAGCTCTAGAGGGAGACGCAGTGATATGATTAATTTGGAAAATTATTTTGTGCAACAGAATAAAAGGACAGGGTGGCAGTTGCCTTAAGTTCCAGGTCAAAGTAATTTCAAAACAGCAGCAGAGGCGGTTGGCCAACTGAGGAACATAAGGACATAAGTAAGGGACATTGACACTGAATTCTCCCACCAGAGAATCAGCTCTGCCGATCTGCCAACAGCTCGAGCAAATATTTATTGATAAAGTGTAATTGCTTCTTTAGTGAATGGCTTAAGAGGCCTTAATCACTGGAGTGGACTTAAGCAAAAAAAAAAAAAAAATTATCTTGCACACATTAACTATCTTTTTTTTTCCTTCTGGTCTTCCCAGTAATTGCCAAGATACCAAATAAACCTGGATATTTCTCTTCTCTCTAGAATTAGTGTGGTATAAAAAGAACAATAACATATTCAGGTATTGTTATGTCAAAAACACTTGCATTTTTAAATGACTCTAAGAACCAAAGAGGAGTTCTCTATCAGCACATTAAGATCAACTGGGAAGACGGGAAGAAAACAAGATTGAAAATGAAGACAATGATGCTGGTACATACCCCTAAAAATTCAGATTTAATTTGTCTTGGTATCAGTGTCTTTAAAAAAGAAAAGGGGGTTTCCAGGGGCTGAAGCAGTGGCTCAGTGGTTACAGCGCTTGCCTGGCATGCACAAACATATGGGCTCGAACCCCAGCACCACGTACACAACGAAGAGTCGGAGCAACGAAAGCCACAAATAAAATTGATTCTCTCTTTCTCTCTCACTGTCCCTCTCTCTTGAGAAAGAGAGAGAGAGAGAGAGGGAGAAAGAGAAAGAAAGAAAGAGAGAAAGAAAGAAAGAAAGAAAGAAAGAAAGAAAGAAAGAAAGAAAGAAAAAGAAAAGAGTGGTTCCCTGGTAGTAAGGTGTAGCCAGGCAAGAAGTGCCCAAGCTTAGAATGAATTCCCAACAAGAAGAAATCCAGGTGCTTCTCGAGGGTCCCCAGAGAGCCTTCAAAAAGTTCTTTAATCATCTCCAGAAGCTTTTTCTTTGATTTTAAATTCATAATGGAAAAAAAAAGCATGCAAGTATGCTATTCAAGTATCATTTCACTCCCGTTTTTGAGCACTTTAAAAACAGCATAGCTTTATGATGCCACAGTTCCCGAGGAGCAAGAGACCAGGCCCAGCACACCTGAGTCCTTTCCTCAGGGTCTCACAGGCCAAAGTCAAGGCAGCAACTAGAGCTCCCATCCATCAGGGGCCCTGGGGCTCTCCTCCCAGCGGCCTGGGTGTGGGTGCGGCTGAGAGCCCAGGTGTTAGCCAGCTTTTCATCACTGCCATCAAAATGCCCAACAGCTTAGAGGAGGAAAGGCTGACTTGGCTCAGGGTCCCAGAACTTTAGTCCATGATTGGCCAAGTCTGTTGCTCTGGGCCCAAGGGAAGGGAGAACATCAGGACTCAAGAGAATGGCAGAGGGTAGCCGCTCCATCCCAGGAGGGAGGGAGGGAGGGTGAGAGAGAGACAGAGAGAGACAGAGAGGGAGGGAAAGTGGGGGAGAGAGAGCAGGGGAGGGAGG
>PVKS010054307.1:0-10110 GCA_004027875.1 Aplodontia rufa
ACACTAGATACCCATTTAACACATGAGTTCTTCTGGGGGAAACTGCATTAGATGAAACCCACAGTAGCTTATCTATGTGTTAGCATTACCCCTGGTTATCAAAGTTTATACACAATGATTGCTACAGTTTTGACAATGTTTCCTCCTTATCTGTATCCTGTATCGCAATATACTTCTAATAAATGTGGGAAAAAAAAAACCCCAAAAAAAACAAAGTTAATCAAGAATTGATATAATAATTCAGGAAAAATTTGGCATACTTTTTTTCCTTTGAGTAATCAAGATTTTTGCTAACATTCATCAGATTTGAAAGGTAATCACTAAACTATCTATTTCTCACAGTAGAACATGAAATATTTGAAAATCAAGGGAGCAATTTGAGAAAATTCCCAAAATTACTTGACCATTATCTACCAATATTAAGGAAAAGGTTTTTTACACTAGGGAATGTATTACCTCCTTCAATTAAGCACCTATATATGTAATAAGGAGATATAACATTTACCCTGGTTCAGACAATGTGATGGGCAACTGAACCTCAGAAATAACTTACATCCCATTCTGGCCTTCAAGAAACACACTGTCCATTACATAGCTTGAAACAGTCTAGAAAAAGTCTCAAAACTGTGAAAACCAACTTTATGGTTCAAAGAAAAGAAATAACTGATTACTTTGGTTTAAGAGAAAGTTTGAACTTATTTTTAACTTAATAAAAAGTTAAGATTTTTCTTTAAACAGTGTTCCATATTGTGGAAGATTTTAAAGTTTTATCTAAGGCAAAAGTTTCAAGCACTTAATATTTGGAGTATTTTGGTTTTAGAGCCTAATTATATTTTCAATAGAACATCTTCAGTGATACCAATGCGTCAAAGATATTCCCTGGGCAATTTTTGCCAGTACTATATTTTAAGTAAATGACATTAGTTTCTTATTTTGTATTTCACAATATATTGTGTTCCTTAGAATCTAGACTGTTGCTTGTCTTAATGGACAGGAAGTCAGTTTGAGATGGAAGGCCTAATAATGTCTGTCAGTGAAAACCAGATTTTCTGTGAATAATAATGAAAAGTTGATGCCTAATTTTAATTCATTAAAGTAAAAGCTATGGAAACTAGTTTTAAAAATTGTCAAAAGGTTTCGCTGTTTTTATGCCTTAGGTTTTACTTTTCTTTACTTATTACTGATTTTATACTATAATAATCACCATTCATATTTTTAAAAACCAAAAACATTTAGAAAAACAAAATAACCCTGATCATACCATCTTGTATGATTTAATTTTTTCTGATATTTTATATTCCTATACATGTAATGTGTAGAAGGAAGCATTTGCTAGTAAAAAGTGCTTTCATATTCTCTCTCTCTCTCCTTTCTTGCAATCACTTCTCTTCCAACAATGCTACAGCAAATAAAACTGGTTGTATTACTCCTATGATGAAGAAACTATCTTACCATTTGAGTTTTTCAATGATCTACACATAGGTGGAATGCCAATGTTTCCTTGTGATATTAAATACTGGAGAATGTGAGCTGCACCAAAACACTGCTGGATTTAGAAAGATAATTCTTATAGTTATTAGAAGGGGATTTTAGAAAATAAGTTTTTATGTTTAAAAGACTATGAAAATTGATTTTTTTCTAGATCACAAATTGTTGGCCAGAAGGAAAGGGAGAGGAGAGCCCTGTAAGGTGACAAGTTGTCAGTCCTCCAAATGGGGTACTTGGAGGAAGATAAAATCAGAGTCAGGACCCAGTGTCCAGGTGACTTTGAGAAGTGGAGGATTGTATGCAATCCTAAGCTGTATTCTATTCTTTCTTATAGAGTAGTATCTCCCTTTTGTGTCAAGATTTTAATACTATTTTGGTCACAAAAATTTTATTTAATTGGCTCTTTGAAGGGTAATAGATGTATATCAAGGAATGAAGAGGGAAAACTATTTCAACAGGTGGCTATACATGCAGAGAGATAAACAGAGCAATTAGAAGGAGCAGCCAGGTAAGAAGTGAGAACCTTGATATTTCTCCAGGCATTTGAGAAATAGTGCCTGTTTCTTACTAAAGCTCATAAGAAGATGAGGTAAGGGTAGAGCTGATTATAACTAAATAATTAAGGCCCATGTACGTCTTAGAAGCTTGCTGTCCTGAGGAATATTTTAGAATCTTCAGACTGTCACACACATACAAATTCTATGTATTTGCACTTAGACTAGAATTTCTTGTACTCTTTTCTAATTGCCTCTTTATTTAGAAGGATAATATGAATGTTCCCCAAATTCATTAAATGCAGTCTAGTATCATGATGCCAAAGGCAGCATGTACCATTCTTTTGTCTATAAATGTAGTTCATTCACTATGCTTACACAATATCTCTCTTTCATTTTCAAATAAATACTTTCAAAGAAATTTTTATTAAATATTTACTTACAATTTTGCATATTTCTCTCAAAATTTTGCTTATGATTATAAAAGCTCCAATCTTTAAATATATTTTAGCCCTTGTATTACTCATATTATATGAATATGCATTCTATAGATTATCTATCCAAATGCAAGATGAAGCATTCACCTATGGTATTTAATTTACTCATTTTTAGATTTCTTAGCTGATCACATAGTGGGTATAGAAAATAGATATTTATTAACTATCTCTTAGATTTTAAAATTATAAAAATGGGGGCTAGAGTGGTAGCTTGGGCGGTTACGGTGCTTGCCGGTCATGCGCGAGTAGACAGGTTCAAACCCCAGCACCCACATACACAACTAAGTGTCAGAGCAATGAATGCCATGTGAAAAACTCAATAAAAATTGATTCTGTCTGTCTGTCTCTCTCTCTTTCTCACTGTCCTTCTCTCCTAAAAAAATAAAATTACAAAAATGTGTATTAGAAACTAGCAGGTTTTTTATTTTATTCATTCAACATAGTCTTACATATTGGAGGGAAGCATTGTGACGCATTCATGAACTCATGGATATCGACAGAGCAAGCCTAGGCTGACTCCAGTTCATGGTCTCTCCATTTGAGTTCTCCTTGATCCCATGTTTCCCCTACTTTACTCCCATGATAGTTGGACTTCTCATGGACTTTGAAGATTCCCCATTGGATTGATAACCACCCTACTCCCTCTGTCCAGCTGTCTTGATACCCCCCAATCTCTCTTGCCCCTCCCTGTCCCCCTCCCTTCATCTCCCAGTGTCATAGCCATGGTTCCCCTTGCTTGTGCAAAAATTCACCCTTTTAAGGTTATTATTAGCTTAGCCAACTTTCAATCTGTTTCCGATTGTATTCTAACTTCCACAAGTGAGAGAAAACATTTGACACTTGAGTGTCTGATTTTGGGATATTTCACTCAGCATAATCTTTTCCATCACCGTCCATTTGGCTGCAAATGCCATGATATTGTTCTCTCTAATAGCAGAGTAGAGCTCCATTGTATATATGTACCACAGTTTTTTCATCCACTCATCCAGTGAGGGGCATTTGGGTTGATTCCATAGTTTAGCTATAGGAAATTGAACTACTATAAACATTGGTGTAGCCATGTCTCTGTAGTATACCAACTCTAGTTCTTTTGGGAAAATACTCAGGAATGGGATAGCTGGGTCATAAGGTGGTTCCATCCCTAGTTTTATGAAGAGTCTCCACACTTCTTTCCAGAGTGGCTGTACAAGTTTGCAGTCCCACCAACAGTGTGATAGCTTTCTTTCTTCCCACAACCCCTCCAGCATCTGTTATTGTTCATGTTCTTCATTTTTGCCAATCTGACAGGAGTGAGATGGAATCTCAGTGAAGTTTTGATTTGCATTTCTTTGATTGCTAGTGATGTAGAACATTTTCTCATATATTTATGGACTTTTTGGACTTTCTCAGTTGAGAAGTTTCTATTTAGTTCCTTAGCCCGTTTTTTGATTTGGATTATATGTGGTTTTGGTGTTCAGTTTTTTGAGTTGTTTGTATATTCTAGGTATTAGCCTTCTGTGCAAGGTATAACACACAAAGATTTTCTCCCATTCTGTAGAACATTACTTATTTAGTATTTCACAATATTTTGCTTTGTTTATTCAAAGAGTTTATGTTGTTCTTAAAACAGTTGTAAGAAATAGGAAATTTCTGGACATAAGTATTCACTAAAATTTTAGTTAATTGCCAGTTTTCTGAAGCAATTTTAACTGGTTGGAAGGTATAAGGCAAACAACCTCAAAATTCAAATTATGTAAAATTCTTATTTTATACCTTTTAACTTTGAAAGAAAACAAATACCTTTCCATCTCTCTCATATATTTTCTGCTCAAGATTTTTATCCACAAATGCTTTGGTTCAATTATTATCTAATTAGTTTGTTATATTTTGCTGCTCATTACACAGGTCTTTCTATGAAGAAAAATAATCTTCTTGTTCTTTATTTATATTCTTTTCAGTTAGCACTTACACTTGATTATACTGAGAAAATAATATCAACACAAATAACAAATAGCAAATATTTGTTTAATAAATGAATAAAATAAATAATTCCATACTGAGCTCTCAAGAAACTCAAGGCTATTCCATCAGAGATATGTCAATTCACTGGGGACAAATTATATTTTAATGTTGCCAACATTCTCTTTCTGTATAGCAAACAGATTTAATTTGGCTTTGCTTCAATAGGCCACTTGCCTATGCAAATATAAAGCTCAAGTTTTATTATAAAGTAAAGAGCTCAACTTCTCTGCATAATAATCTAAAATATTTTCTTTGTAGGGGACTGAGATTAAAAGAATCCCAGAGGTTATGGACTAAAATAGTCAATAAAGGGGTGATATTTTCCCTCTTACTGTTTTGGGAGGTGCATAGGTGATGGCAGACTGGATTCCAAAAGGATATTTGTCAGAAGATTTTTTTTTTTTATCTCTGCCAACATTAAGTTTAAAAAAACCGTGATATGTCAAAAGAATATGGTAGGGCTGGAGCGGTGTCTCAGCAGTTTCGGTGCTTGCCTGGCAAGCGTGAGGACCGGGGTTCAAACCCCAGCACCACGTACACAACTAAGTGTTGGAGCAATTAAGGCCATGTGAAAAACTAAAAGTTTTTTCTCCCTTTCTCTGTCTCTCTCTCTCTCTTAAAAAAAAAAGAATATGGTATTCTTATGGTGTTCAAAAGAATATTACAAGTCCCTTCAACTCAGAAAGAGAACAACTAACTGCCAGGTCTCTACTGATGTCCTCATGGGAGCCTCCTGGTACTGAAAGTTATGGGAAAAGGCTCCATGGTTACCAGTTGACTAGATACTGCTACTGTTCCAAGATGTCAAACAAAGTTGATCAATGACAAAAGCTGGAAAAGACATTTAATCAGCACAGCTATATTGGGAAGACAAAGGGACCAGTGTCCTCATCACTATATTTAGAAATACTGAAATGGACTCCTAGATTATATAAGGGAAGGGGTCCCAGAAGTATTCCCAGTCAAGCAGTCTTGATCAAACTGGTCTGGTTGATCATTATCTCAGGATAGGTCAGGGGCTTTTCAGCAGCAGCAGTAGGAAAATTGCTGCTGCCTGGTAAGTAGTTTCAACTCAACACAAAATGCCTGTTGATCAGAACTGGTGCTCTCCTGAACCCAAGGTGACAGCAGGAGACAATGACTCATCCAAGAGGCAGATACAAAATGGAAGCAAAGATACCACGTTACTTTCATTTACCCATTGGATGTTCGAAGGCCCAAGTGAAAAGCCAATGTTTTTACCAAAAGCAGCCTCTAAGTCCTTGAGACAATGCTAGGAGAAAAAGAACAATTTGTCACTCCATTTGATTCTTTTATGGCTTTGGTTGATATAGTCTCAGCAATGAGTTTTGACATAAATGACACAACCCTCCAAGAACTTTGTTTTTCCTAGTTTCTGCTTGTCAATATTTTTAGGCAGTCAGGTGGTTTGTAAATAAACTTATAAGTATTATCATATGTAGTAAAATATTTCTTTGTGTACATAATTTATTTCAGAATTTAAGCATCAAGGGCAAAGATAATATATAATAATGCTTAAGAATCATCTTATGATATTTAATTACCAAATAATGGTTTAGCTTTTCTTCTCAGTTATGTAATTTATAGCTATGGAACTTATCTGAAAAAATTTACCTGAATCTCTTTTTAGTTTTTCTAATCCTGGTACTGCCTCCCTAGTTCAACATACTATCACTTCACACATAGATTATTTCAAGATTTTCCCAAGATTTCTTTTCTTATAGTTTACTTATCCAATAATGCATTATCAAACTGGTAACCCGAAAAATGTTTCTTAAAAAAATTGTATTGCATAATTCACCAGCTTAAGACTGTGCATGCTTCACACTGAATTTATAATTAAATTATATGCTACCTTGCTTTATTAGTCTGTTTTCTGTTGTTGTAACTAATATCATAAAGGGGGACTTTTATTAAGAACAGAAAATTATTCAACCCAAACTTCTGAAGGCTAGGAGGTCCAAAGTCAAGGGACAAATCTGGTGAGACCCTTTTTTACTGAAGAGAAGTCTCTGCAGGGGACAAAACCACTGTTGAACATCACATGGAGAGACAGACACACAAGACATCTAGCCAAACTGACTTTTACAACAGACCTACTCTTGAGATTAACTTATTTATCCATTGTTCTGTGAATCAATCAATCAATTCTTAAGGGCAAAACTCTCATGACCTAATCACCTCTTGAAAGTCCAATTCTTAGTACCTGAAAATGGAGATTAAATTTCAACAAGAGTTTTGGGGGCACGTTCAAACCACTGCTCTTACCTTTCAAACTTTGCTAATGCAATTACTGTAAATTTCTATGGCTTGTTTATGACTCTTCTCTTACAATATTCTGACTACCTAGGTTTTTTTCAATTCCTTGAACACACACAATTTTCTACCAAGAAGATTCCTCTATTCCTGAACTTATCCTCTGTATTTTCCCTGAGGTTAACTCATTGCTGTCATAATATCTTATTGTTTTTTTTTTAAAGAGAGAGGGACAGTGATAGAGAGAGAAAGCAAGAAACAATTTTATTTAGTTTTTCATTTTGCTTTCGTTGTTCTGAGACTCCGTTGTGTACATGGTGCTGGGGTTTGAACTTGAATACTTGCGCATGCAACGCAAGCCCAGTAACTGCTGAGCCACTGCTCCAGCACCTGTCATTAATATCATTGACATGTAGCCTTTAAAAGTTCTCCTGATCATCAAATCCAAAGCAACTTAACCACTCTCTTGCATAACCCTTAATCCTGATGGCAATCACTACGTTTGGTAATTTTCCTTGTGTATCAATCTGTGCATCCATATACACACCCTTTATCCATATATTTATTCATTGATTTGATAATTTATTTATACCCCAACTATCTATCATCTATCTATCATCTATTTTTTATCATGTAATCTATAACTATATCTGTATTTATATATATAATATATATTATATATGTACTTTCATTAACTCGTTGTTTATTACCAATACCCATCTAGAATTTAAGACCCATTAAGAAGAAATGCCGTTTGCGTTTTCACTGGTATTTCCTAGGCTTATATTGGTGTCTGGTGCTTGTGTTAGTCAAGGTTCTCTAGAGAAACATACCATAAACAGATAAATACAACAAATATTATGTGTAAAATATATATCAAAACTAATATCCAAAATTTTATAATTACATGATTCATTATAAGAATTGGTTCACATGGAATAAACCAGTTCTTTACATGTGTATGCATATGCACATATACATATGCATACACACATATATTTCAATATATGATTTATTGCAAGGAATCGGTGTGTGTGTGTGTGGGTGTGTCTGTGTGACTTATTATAATGTTTATGAAGTATGGCAATCCAAGACATGCAGAGAGAGTCATAAATCTGCATCCTAAGGAGATTCAATTAGATAGTTTCAGTTTAGTCTAAAGGCCCAAAAATGAAGGGCAGATGGTATAATTTCAGTTCTGTGGCCAACAAACACAAGACCCAAGAAGAGCTAGTGTTGAGTTTGAATTCAGAAACAATAAAAAGCTCATGCCACAATTCAAAGATTATCCGAAAAGAAGGATTCTCTCTTTCTTGAGGGAGGGCACTGCTTTTTAGTATAATTGGTCCTTCAACTGATTGGAAATGGCCCATCCATAGTATATAGGACAATCTGGATTACTCAGTCCATCAGTGTAAATGTTAAGTGTTATAGAAACATGCAGAATAATGTTTGATGAAATGTTTGAGCACCAGGTGGACTGACCAAATTAACATAATAGTATTCACGGCAATAATCAAAACAATCATGAAATAAATAAATTTCAGCATTCCAATCACATTATTACTTATTATTACTTCACATAAAATATGTCAATGAGTCTTCATACAACTTATTGAATGGTGATCTTATGAGGAAACTAAGATTTAGAGAGTTGAAGTAACTTACATACACATTTATATTCATGTATATTATGTGTACTTATTGCTTTTATTTTTGGAAAAAAACATTAAATAAAATTTATTATATTACTTGCACAAATTTGGACCTAAGCAATCGATTATGTTTCCTAGCCTAATTATTTTTACATTCTTTAGGAACACATTATAATTATTACTCTGATATACATCTACCCTGTACTCCCTTCTGCCCTTTTTTTCGAATAAAATCTGCATTCCACTATACCAGTCACGCTTGCTTACATAGTTAATGAGTCCTACAGTTCAAACATATGTACATTTATATTAATATGCTCAGATTTTTTTGAGTTTCTTAGCTGACAAATGCATAGTATTCAAGGTACAATTCTGAATTCATTTTTTATTGTTATTATGCTATTGAGACCCATACGTATTAACACCTGAGAATCCAATGCATTATTTAACAGCTTTATGATATTCTCCCATGTGAAAGACACAATTTAACTTTCTAGATCTTCATCTTTAGACCTTTGGTAGGATTTCAAATTTTTCTATGAGTGGAAATGTTTTACTGAACACTGTCATTAATAAATCTCATGGATCTGTGAAAGCAGTATTAGAAACTCAGAAAGTGGTCAAATAGATTTTATATGTCAAATATATTTTATAATATCAAAATATGTAAATATCATTTGCATATGCTTCATTGAAACTTTTCTGAGAATTGGGTACATATGCATTGCCAAATTCTTAGAGATTGGTGAATCCAAAGTACTTAAGTATCTAGAAACAAAATTCTTTTTTTATTAAGAAATTGAGTTATTGTACAATCATAAATGCATATAAAGTAACAATGTGATATGCATATATTCTTTTGTAATGAAATAATATAATATATATATAGATTCTGCAGATTAGGTTTACCCCCAAGAGCCCCCCCAATTACCCACCCTTATCCCTCCTCTCCCCTTCCCAAAACATCTCTAAAAATGTATTAGGTTGTATGACATTACACCTTATCCAGATTTAAAACATGATACTAGACCTCCTTTCTCCATGGCCAGGGTCTAGCTCCAGCCTCCACAGATGGGTGAAGACATTTGACCCTTGGTTCTCTGGGTTATGCTGATTTCACTCAGCATAATTTCTTCCATAGCCATCCATTTACCTTCAAAGGCTGCAATATCATTGTTTCTAATTGCTGAGTAAAATTCCATGGTAAAATATGTATCACAGTTTTTTGATCCATTCATCTACTGAGGGACATTGAACCACTATGTAACATAGATATTGCTGTGTCACTGTAATGTGCTGATTCTAAATCCCCTGGAAAAATACCCAGGAGTGGAATAGCAGGATCATATCGTGGGCTCATCCCTAGTTTTTTGAGGATTCTCCACACTGCTTTCCAGAGGGGCTGTACCAGTCTGCAGCTCCACCAACAGTGTATTAGTGTGCCTATCTCTCCACAACCACTCCAGCTTCTATTATTATTTATTTTCTTCATTTTTGCCATTCTGACTGGCATGAGGTGATATCTTAATGTAGTTTTCATTTGCATTTCTCTGATTACTAGTGATTTAGAGCACTTCCTCATGTATTCATTGGCTTAATCAATGTCCTCTGGTGAGAAGTTTCTATTTAGCTCTTTGCACCATTTATTGATTGGGTTGTTTGTGTTTTTGTAGTTGAGGTTTTTGAGGATTTTGTAGA